>JAOBRD021091114.1:0-27898 GCA_027575215.2 Hydrozoanthus sils | reverse complement strand
CCACTCCATCTATCCAACCCTTTTTGTTCTTTAAGGAACAATCGTTCACTCTGTTTATCCTTACCTGTCCTACTGATTAACCCCACTCCATCTACCCAACCCTTTTTGTTCTTTAAGGAACAATCGTTCACCCTGTTTATCCTTACCTGTCCTTGTCATTACCCCCACTCCATCTACTCAACCCTTCTTGTTCTTTAGGGAACAATCGGTCACCTTGTTTATCCTTACCTGTCCTACTAATTACCCCCACCCCATCTACCCAACCCTTTTTGTTCTTTAAGGAACAATCGGTCACCTTGTTTATCCTTACCTGTCCTACCGATTACCCCCACTCCATCTAGCCAACTCTTTCTTGGTCTAGTAGGGAGTCACCCTGTCTCTTCTAGCCAGTCTTTTTCACAAGGCCGTACATTACGTACCGAACAGCACTTCTCAATCCCTGATAAGTGTTTTAGGGAAGGGTGCAGAAAAAAATTCCGATAAATATATTTTAGCACGGTTAATATTTAATTTGATCGAGGCACTGAGGACGAATACGGCTGTGGACAAACTGATTACCTTGTCGATTCGTTTTGGGACGTCGGAACGGTGTCATTTTTCATCTCACTCTTGCCTAGCTCGATTGAATTTACTTTGTCTAGCCACTCTTTGTACTTTAAGGAGTTTAAATCTATGATTCAGAGAGACAAAGTGTATAATGGTCTTTTTGTATAGTTTCACCAAAGGCTATAAGAAAAAAAATTAAAAACAAAACCAATTATTTCCAGTCTTCGAGACGAATGAAGGAAATGGTCGTTTTACAGGATTTCATTTACTTTGTCTAGTCACTTTTTGTACTTTAATGGGTTTAAATCTATGATTCAGAGAGGCAAAGTGTATAATGGTCTTTTTATATAGTTTCATAAAAAGGCTATAAGAAAAAAAATTAAAAACAAAACCAATTATTTCCAGTCTTCGAGACGAACGAAGGAAATGATCGTTTTACAGGATTTCATTAACTGGTTTAAAATTCGAGACAGCTAATCGGGTCAAACTTGACATACACGCTTTTTTATAAGGACTATGCGGGAAATTTTGGCCAAAGCTCGTTGTTCTTAAGATTTGCACAATTTGAGCCTTAATTGTTTTAACTTTTTTTTCTACGACATACGGGTTCATTATTGCTATATACACTTTCACGCTGGCATATACACGTGCGGCACAGTTTTCTTTTCTTCTCTGTAATGAAGTGATGTGCTGGGTTTTTCAATAAAATCTTGTAGTTACATTTGAATCTGCATGAAGCCAATCCTCAGTTTTTCTTGGCTTGTGTCTTCGTGTCCTCTACACCACTCCTTGGAAATTTCCAAGTACGTGACCACTTAAAGAAAGTCTACATCTCAGCTAATCTAGCGAACAAAAAAATTCTTTGTGGAAAAATACGTGACTCTGGGAAATGTACTCTTAGCAGATTAACGAGGGATTATACTTATAGATAAGATATCTGAGTTGAAAATCAATAACAAACTGTTTTTAAATGTTTCATGTTTTTTACTCATTACATTTAATCTTCTCTGCTATGCTTAAAAACTTTAATATTCACAAACTTTTAAAAATTTCCCAGCTTCGTAATTTCTTGAAATACTGCACACTTTTCAAGCTAAGCAGAAAAGAGTGATCAACTATAGTGAGATTTTAATAAATTATTTGAAGAATATTGAGACGTTCTTGAATTTAAGTCAAACAAGTTTTTTTCAGGAGAAATATGTTAAAGGCTTTTGTATAATATTCTGTGTCTTCTTGGCCTTTTTAGCTTATTGTTCAAATCGGTATCAACGTAAAGGAGTTCTAAAGCTTCATTGCGAAGTTGTGAGCCTTCATTTTATGTAGAAATGTGAGGAAAAGGTCAAATGTATTCTGCTAG
This sequence comes from Hydrozoanthus sils, assembly GCA_027575215.2. Lineage (NCBI taxonomy): Eukaryota > Metazoa > Cnidaria > Anthozoa > Zoantharia > Hydrozoanthidae > Hydrozoanthus > Hydrozoanthus sils. The sequence continues at coordinate 25,995 of JAOBRD021091114.1, read as the reverse complement.
TTGATACGGGAGTCATGGTGTCCAGTTATTTTGAACCACTTTTCTAAATCCGGTAAATTTGCTTGTCTTGAGGAGTAGAAATGATTGGTGTTGTTCATTCTAACTTTTGAACCAGTTGATGAAACCCTATAAAGCGATCATTTATTTTGCTTGTCTTGAAGAGTAGAAATGATTGGTGTTATTCATTCTAACTTTTGAACCAGTTGATGAAACCCTATAAAGTGATCCTATCTTTTTGCTTGTCTTAAAGAGTAGAAATGATTGGTGTTGTTCATTCTAACTTTTAAACCGGTTGATGAAACCCTATAAAGTGACCATTCGTCTTGAAGAGTAGAAATGATTGGTGTTATTCATTCTAACTTTTGAACCAGTTGATAAACGCTATAAAGTGATCCTATCATGTTGCTTGTCTTGAAGTGTAGAAATGATTGGTGTTATTCGTTCTATTTGAACCAGTCGATGAAACTCTTCAAAAGGACCGTTCATTTTTTACGTGTTAGAAAGTAATTTCAGTATCTTTTTATATTAATAAAGTTAAGAGTTTTGAAAAAATTGAAAAACTTTTCAACCGGGAAATGTTTAAGAGGATATTGGATTAATCTAGTCGAAGCTAACCTTTGCGGTCTCTGCCAGTATGACGTGCTCGTGCGTGACAACACGTTTTAGTGCATGAAAGCGACGATTTTGTCAACTTTATTTCAGGAAATGTCAAAACAACTTCAAGTATTTAATACAAAGAAAACAACGAAGGGAGAAAAAACAGTGTTTGTTTCTTTTTGCCAATAACGAACGTAAACAGTCATAGAGTATGAAAGGTTCAGACGTCATCATCATAATCCGGTGTACCGTTTTGAGCTTATTTTGGGCAACTTGCCTCAAAACATTAGCTTGAGCGTAAACTTAATCAACTTTAAATATCATATCGCGGACACAGGGTGTGAGTGCTTAAACCGATGACAGCTCATTCCAGTTTAATACATTCTACATTTTAACCTTATTTCGGACCTCTAAACCACAAATAAAACACGTTTTAAAAATGGAAAAAAAAAACTTCGACAGAAGCATAAAATATCAGTTGACATGAAAAACACCCCCCAAGTCTATTAACCCGAGATTTTAAAACAATCAAAATTTTCTTTTTAAGATCAGTTTTGTTTTTCCAGATGTGAGGAGGTAAGGCTTCGTGCTCCCTTTGGCGATTTTTTCCCTATAATTTGAGTGCTCACTGGAGTTTGATCATTAAGGGTTTAAGGAATTTCTGTAATTGATTCACCAATCAAATGTGCGAGATGTTATCCAGAACAGAACGCGGCTTTGGAACACTTTTCTGCTTCTAAATGCCACAGAGACCCGACTATCCTACTGAGAGATTTAAAAACGATTCTCTCGACAAACTTCTAACTTTAGGCCATAACGTAAACTCACAAGAATTGTGTTAAAAGACATTGAAAACAAAGCATGTAGCTTTGAATTGTTTCGTGTTGTCGTGATGTTCCACCAGGCCTCAATCAGTTAAAACGGAATAGAGTTGTCAACCTTTAACAAAAATAGTTTCGTAGAGTGCACGAAACTTTTCGTGAGATTTTTAAAGTAACGGGACGGGTCATTAATTAAGAGGGCACCTGTGAATACTGAAAAGCTTAACCTTTTTAATAGAGAAACGAACGATAACTATAAAGTACTGAATCAAGGAGAGCCACTTCTTGATTTCAAACACGCGAACAAGCTGGGATTTCACATTCCGCACAAGTTTTGCGACAAATTTCCTGTCTTTGCATTCTCGGCTGAATTAACACAAGCTACGCTTTTAAAATAGGTTACGGTCGTTATGGTGAAATCGCTAACAAAGAAAACCAGACAATTTTTCCGTATTTATATTTTATCAATAAAATATTGTGTTTCAAATGGAAAGGAGCTTGTGTAAAATGGAAGCCATGAATGGTGAATGAAAACCGCACTTTCTTTCATTTGTACTGCTTGTAATGTGTCTCAACTGCACTGCAAGAAAGTGAAGCTAAACACTCTCGTTTTTGGATGACAGATGTAGCATGCGGTTTTTGTTCTCTGTGTAACTGAATAAAGGCGATAGCTATGACCTATAAGAAATGTATAGGGTTTCGTCCATTAACTCACGCCACTAACGAAGAGTTTCTTTGAACAACTGGATCATTGTAGCCGATAAATCTTATAATCAGCGACTTTAGACAAAGACGCGCGTACGCATGTTTTAGTATAACTGTTAACTTGGCCAGCTTGAAAGATTATGATAACGGACGAAAAAGTTTTCGAATTTCAAAAATTCATACCGTCTGTCGGACCTGAATTATCTCGGTTGAAAATAACTCGGTTTGACAGATGAAATTATAATGAGTCGTAAACGAAAATCTGAGAGTTTACTCGCAGGGCGTGCTTCAAGCTAAGATCAGCAGAAATGAACTTTAATATTTCTATTATTGACATTTTAAAACTTGATTAATTTAAACGCTAAGATTTGTGTTTGTGTTTGCCTGAAACTCGTAAAAAATCGATGAATTAATGATCCGCTTGTTTTTTATCAGGGATAAACCAACAGTCGAGAAATTTCTGTGTTCGTAACAATGATTTTAATAGTCAAAGAATCGTCACTTTATCAGAAGAAAAAAATATTCAATATTAATAATCTTAAGCTTTCCCAAGGCCTTCTTTCTAATTTGTTCTTAATGGCATCTTACATTAAGCCAAATTCAAGTCACTATGTTCTCGTGCACTGATCTGTCTGATAAAAAAAAATCATTAACCCATTGCCCGCCGTAACTTCCACATGCAGCTATGAAAGATATTCTATTAATTATCTGAGCAGTATAGCGCTTGAATTAGTTCAAGATAAACTTACTTAATAGGTAAAGGAGAGTGATAAAATTATTTTTAACGATACATTTTGCAGCTGATTGAGGAGTGATCGAATTTTTTTTTTTTTTGCTAAACTCCTTGATTTCGTAACATCTATTTCTCAGCTAAATGTGTGCTTTATTCTAACTAGCTTTTCATAAAAAGAAACTTCAGCGCAGGAAATGTGTACAAAATGGCAATGTTATAAACTTGTGTTTTGAAGATGGAGTCATTTGTCAGAGGATCCATGCAACAACACAAATAACTCACAAGCTTGGAAACTTTAATAAAAGAAGTTGTTAATTAACACAATTTGAAGCTCAAACATCGTAGAACATCGATAAAAATGTTCAAAAATCACATGGCAGTTGTCGGGATCCCAAAAAGTTTTTCTAACATTTTTAAGGAAGAGGTGCAAAAGTCTTTTTAACTAAGAAATGTTTTTAAGTGAAATGTTTCACCTTTTTCGTGATTAAGTTAAGAAAATGACAACTCAGTGGAATCTTTTGTTTTCTTTCACATTAAAGACCCGAATAGATTCCAAACAGAGCATGTGAACACGCTTAAGAGAAATTATTCTTGCTACGCGAATATATTGTTACCAATTGAGCTGAAACGCTATATGTCCACTATGTCCCAATGTGCGACGAGCTATATATCATGATAGATGTACAAGATAAGCACATTAACCTACTTTATCATTCATAATGCTCCTCTCTCTTATCTATTATGGCTTTAATCATTCATATGCAATGGTTGCCTTCAAGGTACACAGGAAAACCTGAACTGCACCTGGCCAGCTTAACCGATTTCTTCATTCATTGGAGTTACTTTCAATGTCATAATTTCACATCCCGCAGGCTAAAATTCTTCAGTCATTCAACTTGTGTGTAAGAGTTCTGTCAATTGGCACTCTGGTCGAACTGTGAGCACTTAGAAGTATTTCGTTATTGTACAGTTTTCATCAGTGAAACAGAAAATTAAATTTAAAAACATACCAAAAAATACGTAAAGCTTTTTCAATCCGAGATTTGATTCAAACTGCTCAAGTTTCCTGGAAAACACTAATAACATTAACATTGCTTTAGTTACTACAACTGTTGTATAGAATTCAAATCATTCAGCTGACAGAACTGCCAACTCCAAGGCTGAGTTACAGTTGATATAATTACAACAAGCCTTTGCCATGCAGTTCTATCTGGAACACAGATTATTAAGGTATAGCATTCCAAAATTGACACTCGGTACAAGTTTGAAAATAAATTTCGACGTGTTCAAACTATCAGGAAGTTTGGGCGAATAATTTTTTACCAATTCGATTACTTTTGGTATTCAAAAGAGAAAAAAATACACAGCTCTGTATGTTTCTCATCGCATGTTCCAAAGTTAAAAGCTAATTCTTAGATTGGACGGACAAAGTCGTTTGTCGTCCGTTCGTGCGGTTAGATTTTGCCAACTGTCTTTATTGCGAATAAAAATGACGAACGAAGGAAAACACCTCGTTACAATATCGACAATACTACTATACAAGTTTTGATACCATGCACTGCTTTATTTCTCCCTAGGTGAAATCGCTGCTACAATTTCCTTTATTGCAGCAGATCCTTTAACCGAGATGGGGATACACGCCTCTTTTTTTATAAACACCAGTAAATTTTGGCCAAGGCACAATTTGAGTCTCAATTATCTCTATTACAGCCGTACACGCACAGTCTTAAAACACGTGTGGCACATTTTGATTTTCTTCTCTGCTCAATCAGTGCTTCTAACTGTATAGAAAGACCTGTAAATGAAACGCCACATGTAATGACGCGATCAGTGCTGTGTTTGCGGTTAGCACTTGCATCTAAGGCAGAGCATCTGAATTGTTTTAAGTTTGTTCTTAAGTTTTGGACTGGTAAACTTAAGCCTCGGTATTCTCAAAATTCTAAAAAAGCGAATAACTAAGCATCGGCGTCTCAGCTCTCCTCCTCTCGGGACACATACGGGTTCTTTTAAACCCAAAGATGCCAAGTACGTCAAGAAGACAACAGATCCCACTGTCTCAGTCTTTTCGAAAGGAACGAACCCAAAATTAAGCTCTCCGTTTTATTCAAATTTGATTTTATCCTGTGAAACCTCAAAAGAAACAATAAAAGTATGAGAGTCAATCTCTAAACCCATCAGAGTTTGATCAACTGCAAAATTACATACTACAACGAATACACCCGGCATAATCTGGGTGGGGCCGTACAATTAATTTGTACAGGCAGTTTGAAAGGCTTAGTTCATGGACAAAAAAAAAACAGGACTACTGTGGACGGTTCAATTAATCATAAAACGAGGTTCGATTTCGGGTTTATTCATGTAGTGTGCAAGACTAAAGGCAAATAAGTTCAATATCTACAGCTCTGCGCTTTGCCTCAAAGTTCAAGGCGCAATGGAAAGTCTTGTAAGTGAAGGATGCATGAAACTTGAAAAAGGTCGGGGTATCCTCCGACATAAGCTACGTTTCATATGTTCTCCACGCGTTATAAGTGCCGCCTCAAAAGGATATCAGAGCGGTTTCCAGTCCTTTTCTTGAACAATCAAATAAAAACCGCGCCCTCGCAAAATGGTTATATAAACTTTCCTTAAAACTGACCGAGTATAAAAACTCGGTTAACCGCAGTATCGTCGTCCGATCTTCGTACAGATTATTTGTTTTAACGGTGATTCCTGTTACAAAACGGATTAAACTCTTATTTACCCGTTTTGTTCTCTGTATATTTTCCAAGTATAAGCGGGAATTTAGAGAATTAATATGCACTGAAGCCTTTTGAAGTGGACTATGAGCCTCTGACGGCGTTTAAACTGCCAAAGACTGGTAGTTCCAACTGGAAAACAGATAAGAGAGAGAGAGAGAGTACTCTCAAAGACCAGTTGTGATTTAATTTCTTTCCCCTTTCTTAACAAAAAGGAGTCTTTCAAAAACGATAAAAATCATCTGTTTTAAACGTTACCCGAAACCTACTATAAACGCTTTTTTTATTAGAAGAAACTTTATAAGTTTCGTACGTGTACATCTTCCATGAAGTATTCCTTAGCACCGTTTTAGTGTTCCAAGCTATTAATCTACTGTTTGGAAATAAGAACAATTAAAAACATGAGGCTGAAAACTCCAAAAATGTAAGAAAAACTCAGCTTTAGTCGAAGGTTAGTGGTTCTTATAAGAAAAGCGTTTAAACTGTTTTTGTTACGTGCTGTTTAATCGCGGGCTGTTGTCTCTGAAAACAATTGTTGTTCAAAACAGAGAGACTGACCGAAGCTTGACGCGTGCAGCTTGATTTAGTATGAGCTGTCAATCACCCAGCGAAAAGTCCTAATCAATATGTAGTCAACCTTTAAATAGCAAGCCTCAGCCGTGTTTATTAAGTCCGGCACCAATCAAACCCTGTAAAGGATAAAACGGTTCTGAATCTGTCTAAACGTTGAAAAGATATCTCGTTTCCCACGACAAGATCAACTCATGCTGATCTTAATTCTTGAACCGGACAATTAGTTGCAAAATCGTTTTATGGTCTTAATTCCTTGTAACAGAACTTAACTTGACTGAATGTTATTTCTAAGAGGCTTTTAATATCATTGAAAACCTTGAATGGCACCACGAACGATAGCAAAAAATCATAGATTTTTTCAAATATTTTTTTTCAGGCAAATATATCCGAAATGGTAAAACACCCATGGGGTATGCTATATTGGTACACTTCGTCAAATCTTAAGTATTACAACGATTCGAAACATTAAAACCCGAGGATTTTCTACTTATATAACAGACGCAGCTTTCGGCACGGTATACGCACGAACAAATATTTTGTCTCATAACTGTTTAACATCGGCTGAGAGTTAATATACTACATATTCTTGCACGCCATTAAAACTTAATGCTATTACTTCTAATTGTATTAACAATTGTAACTATCCACTACAAAAGCCGGGATAATCATAGTATTAGCCGTGTAGTAAGACACTAAAAGAAGGTCACAGTGTTTATAGGCTCAAAGCATGCGTGTTTTATCGTAAAGCAATTTGTCGTTTATCTGCTTTCGTTCCCAGTTGGAAAGGAAGTTAACGCGTCCATTGTAGGTTTCCGTTAGAGCGGAATGCCAATATTCTCTTTAAGAGGCACGCCCAAAAATTAAACTTTCTTAATCAGCTCTTCAGAGTCTTTGAAACACGAGTTCATAATCGTCTTCACATCACGAAACCAAAAGCTCAACAGCAGATTTATTTATCTTTGGCTTAGTCACGTAAACGTGTTTATCATATCAGACGGGGAGATACCGTAAAAGGCACCCAAATACGTGCGTGTGGCGTATTTTTCAAGCAGCAATATCCAGTTCTTGCACCGGTTCAGATTATGTTTGTCTTCCTGATTCCAGACGCAACCTTTGTTTTTCAAAATAGTATTACATTACAAAATAAATGCGAAGACATTTTTAAGTTTAAATGGCTGAACAGTTAGATAATTTTGAAAAGACAACATCAACAATACTCGGTAACGGGGTGATGTTCACGATTAGAGTATTATCAAAAGTTTGTCTCGCTCCATCGTTAAGATTTAAATTAGTTATTGTCAAAGTTTCACACACGGTTTTGTATTGAACTTGAGCACCCACAAAAGTCGGGTAGAATTTTTGAGACATATATGGCTAGTTATTGTGAGACTGATAGCCATAGGTCGGTGGGCGTGAGTTTCGCTGGGAAGATTACGTGATAACGTAGCTATTAACAACAGTCATGCTATGAAAATCTACTACATCTCCACTGCAACACTGCTATTAATCCATGTTTTACCCAACTCGAGTGCATAAGCAATATCCTGAAGCACCATTAAAGCCAAAAGCAAAACTGGTGGGTTTATAAGAGAAAGGCTGCTTCGCGAACGTTTTTCGTGCTAACTAGGATACAAGCACTGCCTCCTCCCATAGGTGTGAAGTGTCTGCCCGCGTCGTGACCTCTTGCTCACCAAGCATGAAACATTCCGTGAGAATTGAAATGCATCCGTCTTCCTGTTTGCTAGACACAACGGACCGGGCGCTATAACACTATATTGCCCTTTCAAGGGCCAACTGAGAGGATTTAGTCAAGACATAGTTAAAGCGACATAACGGTAAAGGTAAATATGACAATGAATCTTTCTCTGTAACTTCTCTCAACACGAAAGGAACAGTTACACATTTTGCCGCCTTGAAACAGTTATGGCAGATAAATAGTGAAATTCGAAGTTTAATCTATCGTTATGAAAAGGTGCGCAAATACTTAAATCTTGAAAAGAACCGTTCGGAAATCATTTTTATCCTGTACTTATAACTATAAAAGGAAAAGAAAAAGACTCAAATGAAAACATGCAGTTATGTCATACATTTAAAAATACATTAAATACGGGGTCTAAGATTACGTTTAAAAATACATTTAAAAAAAAATTATTTTAACAACAAAAACAACACTTTAGTCCCTTTGTTGCTGCCTTCGAATACAAGGTTCGAAACTGGTTTAAACTAACTCCAAAATGATAAGGGGCATTTTATGACGTCTTTCTCTTACAATCCTTTAAAAACCTAGTTAAATCAAGTTTGTTTAAATAAACAAGAGCTGAGAGAACGTGCCGCAGCACGATATGGCTGAATGGGCAATATTTCAATATCATATTTGATTCATCACGCTTTCTCGTGCATGTTACCACAAGTTAACCAAGTATCTTTCGTAAAAACCCGATTTCAATCCTTCAGCAGTTCAGCGAAATGCTTACACTAAGGAAAAAGAAAGTTCAGAGCCAAAGGGTTGGATCCAATCACAGAGGTTAGTCAAAGTAACAACAAAAACAACAACAAATTCACAACATAAACAAAAAACTATTGTTAAGTTGTTATCAGTGTTATAGTTATTACTATTAATAATATTATTAACGGTATTATCTTCGAAACCCTGTAAAATGACCGGCTTTCCTTAAAGAGTAGAAATGATTGGTGTTATTCAATCTAACTTTTGAACCAGTTGTTGAAACGGTATAAAGTGACCATTCATTTTGCTTGACTTGAATGAAGCCCTGGAAAAGATTGGTGTTGTTCATTCTAACATTGAACCAGTTGATGAAACCCTATAAAGTTACCATTCATTTTGCTTGTCTTGAAGAGTATAAATGATTGGTGTTGTTCATTCTAGTTCTCCAGTTGACTCAGTTATTTTTTTTCAATAGCTTTTCACAAGCTTCAATAACATTGGTTTGTCAGAGTTAATTTTGGTGGTTGGTGGGGACTGGGGAGGGGAGGGGGGGAGGTGAATGGAAGGACCACCTAAACGTTTTGATAATTGACTATTGACTTATTTGCCTTTTTCATTTTCAAGTCAAGGTTCTAAATATTCTCATCTTGCCAAAAAATGGCGTCTGTACGCAGCACTTTGCGAGGCTGACACTCTACCGGGGCACAAATAAGATAATTTTTGCGAAACTCGTACCTGTACTAATAACGCCACGCATGGCTGATTCCAAGTGTTTCCAAATTTATTTCTGGGTGTTTTTATGAGCCTTTTTGGATTCTATACCTACGTGCGCTAAGAGTTCTGGATAAATGCACAAATATTCATTATAGCTGCCGACACTTCTCCCGTTAAGTTCCCTCTCCTTCGCTTTTACAAGTAGATTTATTTCTTTACGGAGGCTGAGGGCCAAATACTCCAGTTTTCGCTTCGTCATCACCACACAGACATATTTAGTAAAAGATTACACCATCCATGATCAATATAGATTCAGGCAGTTACCGCTTTTATCAAAAAATGAGTTTGCACTTTTTAAGTATGTTTTCAGTTATTTTAGTAATTTCCGGCAGATTTTACAAGCCACGAATATAACCAGGAAACAATTTACGAGAGAGAGAGCGAAAACAGACTTGTCCAACCCAAGTCTGCTTCTTTCAGTTTCTGTCTGCTAAAAACAAAATATACCGGCGCCAACATATATTTTCTCTGTCCGGTATCATATTCAATAAATTTATACTGAGAACCATACTTCTAATGTTCAAGAAGCTTCAAATTTCCAATATTGCAAGAACTATAACATTACCAAAAAATCCACGGGAATACTCGTGACACAAAGTTAAAGTTAAATACAATTCTAATTTCCAGTTAGTTATAACAGATTCTGACAGTCGCTGAAAACTGCTGAATAGCTAGTATTTTGCGTGGCCAAGGTCAAGTTCTTTCAGTCGGTTTTAGTTTAGATACAGCTTCAAAATCTAAAATTCTAAAGGGATTCTTGCACCGCGAGTGTCAATTTTCCTACCACTTTATTGATAGTTTTCTTATTATTTCAGTTACTGTGTAATGCTACGTTTTTACCAAATGATTTCTTTTGGCATTATAATCGGTCATTTGCTCTGTTTAAACCCTATTAAATTAATGACATTCTAAACACAACGTTATTCTCCTGAATTGTGGACTTCGGTGCTCGAATATTTCTAACGAGGTTTAGAGTTCACAACTAAACAATCGGCACTGTAAAAATGTTGATCTCATAATAAAAAGAAATCATGAAATGTTATGCGATTTAAGCCTAACCGATTTTTCAGAGTTTTCTTAATTTTTCGGCTTTCAGCCACAAAACAAGCATTTTGAATAAATACGTATGACAAAAAAAGAAAAGAAAGAAGAAAAAAAAATGGATATTAGTTGTATCAACAATGTTATCCCAAGCTACTGATCCGCGCAGTCGTGCTGTAACTCCGAACTGCTACTTATAGAGTTTTTTTTTTTTTTCGGAAAGTTTAAACAATCTAGCTGACGTGAGATTTCTTCATCACCTGGTAACTTCATTCCTTTTGGAATATCTTGTTTCCACGTCATTTTTATATATCTTCTTGCTCAGTTTTAGGCCGGGTCCTAAAACATGCCTTTCGGCTCTTGAGAGCCCCGTTTGGTTTCAAAACCTGTTTAACTTATAACGGTCAAAACTCTTCTTTCCGTTGAGTACTTCGCATTCCAATCAAAACGATTACAAGTAATTTTTCAGTGCTCGGTTTCAAGATCTCTTGAAGCCAAAAAAGTTGGAACAATTTCATTTTACGTTGTGCAAAACTTGACTTCGAGTGCGAAAGTCATCGTTGCTATTTACACTATCATCAACATTAACATCAATGAAAGTTATCGCTGCCGTCAATGTTAATACCAACATCATTACAATGCTAAAGTCATCGCGCGCTGCCGGCAACGTCATCACAACCAAAATTACGTTCGCCAATATCATTATTACCACCAATTTCAATTTTTTAAACTAGTTTCTTCATTTGTAATATAAAAAGATAAAGTGTATTCATTTAGGACCAGAATTAATCAAAGATGACAGTGGTGATGTAGTACTTTCACCACAAAAACCATTTCCCTCGCTCCATCCCGAAAATCAAGGGTACTCCACGCACTTGCCGCGTGTCTGAACTCATTTCGCGCGCGTAAACGAAGGGGTCTTAGAGATTTTTTCCTTTTCGTTTCGGATTGTGTATCTCGCATCCGTAAAACATCTTTAAAAGCCTCAGTATTTTGTGCAAAGTGCTTTTAAAACAACCCTGTTAATTGTAAAGACTGCGTCGGATCAGACTGTCTAAACAAGTAAAGGCAAACGGATTCCGTGCGGACAATAAGTACACTGAAGAGAAAAAATGACTCAATTATTTTTCTATTGAGTGGACGTGTCAAAAGCTTAGGCTTAGTGAGGACTGGAACGTAAAATATCGGTAACACCGTGGAACGAAGACAAATCTAGCAAAGATAATATATTTAGTGGATGTATGTGCATGTGCTTTAGTGATTTCAACGACTGATATAGCAGCATAAAATATATGATCAAAAGCCTGCCGAGAAAGGAATTAAGTTTGGAGTTTTTTTCCTCAAATACGATACGAGTTGCAAAGCATATATACTCTCATACAATTCATTTGCTGATTTTTGCGTGGAAAATTTAAACGTTTTGGCCATCGGTCAGTATTTACTATTAGCAAATACAAGAACACAAAGTATGACGCAGTTGTGCGAGATAAATGTCACCAGAAGCGACATAAAGGTCACTCGTTATTGAGTTGAGTTATTCAGTTAGTGTATATCAAAGTTGTCAGTTTTCATGAAAACTTTAACTACCTTAGTTTGTTGAGACAATGGGCACTAGTTGATTTCGTTTTATTCGACAGGCAAATGAGTGGTCACTTTATAGACATTTTAAACACTGATTTAAAAAGCTGGCTATATTTTTGATGTATATGTGAAAAGCCTTGCTTTTGCAATCAGATAAGAGTTGAAAACAGGCATTAGGGTTGTTTTGATATTTTCAGATAAATAGCAGAAGATTCTTTTTGTGAGGAAGTCGAAAAGGATTTAGACTAACATGCCATGTTGATCATGCAGAAACTTTCACACTTCAGTAGCTAAAATTCTTTCAACCGCAACTTGGCGTTAGGACGAATTTATTTTTTTGGATTTTCACTGCTGTTCAAATGGTTGCTTTCAAGTCACGGTTATGAAAACAGCTAGGAAATCTTTTTGTTAGTGTTACAAAAATTTAACCTGCAGGAGTTGTTGGCTCCTGGGCAAAAAAAAAAAACTAAACAAAAACGTTAGAACTCCAAACGTCAAGAGAAGTTTGCAGTAAGAAAGAAATCTAAACTCCACAGTCTTCCATAGGTACACGAGATTAACAGCAAAGAATTGGACGAACCATATTTTATGAACCAAAACGAGTAGTTTATCTGTGCTTTAAACATATTGTTTTTCTGAAAGTGCTCGTTTCGAAAAATCACGGGGCTATTATTCTTGACAGTCTGAGTGGAATGGATTTTGGGGTTGTTTTCTTGCATTTATTTGTTGAAAGAAGAATTGTGATAGTTCCTTCACCTGCAAGTGACGCAAATTAAAAAAAGTTTAAATTAAAGCCCAGCCGGTTTGGCTACGTTTTAATATGTTTTTAGGCTATTAAAAGCATAATATACTAATTTCCTGAAGGATATAACTTTGATTCAGACATTTCATAGCAGCCATACTTTATTAAAGCACGAAAACCTATTTACTTGAAAATGTCTCTCGCGGTTTCACCAATCTCATTTTGTAACGGCGTATAAGACAAAAAGCTTCAATGCAATGCAAAAATTACGTGTTGAGCGTGAATTAACTGATTATAATCCGACAGAGAAACATTTCTACTAACCCTGTTATCTCCTTTCTGTTTCTATTGAGAGAAAAACTGAAAAATGTTTATCATATCAAGAATTGGTGTTTTTACTTTCGTGAGTTCAGTACACCAGCCCCGAAAACACAAGTATTGTATCCTTTCGAACCAAAAAACCGCATGTATTAAACCATACCACTTTATCCTAGAGATATTTAGTATTACATTATAAATCATTGTTGCAAACGAGATAAAACCAAACGAACCCACAGATCCAAAACACATACAGATAAGATCGTAGTTAATTCCGTGGGAAAGTTAAACGGCCCTTCGTAAAGTACTTGGCGTCGAAACTCCCAAGACGTTAATATGTTTTAAAAGCATGCACCAAAGCTTCTAGATATTTTTTGAAATTTGTTTTTCCAAATTTTTGAAGGTAACGGAGATATGTTACAGCACAGTCTTGGCACCTTTACATTTTACGAGTTGGATCACTTACGACACTTTTCTTGTAAATTCGAATACAAAGTTTTATCTCCAAAAATGTTTTTCTCATATCGTGTCTCCTGGCGCGAATATGTAAAAACCCTTCGTGAGTAATTCAAAACTTGTCTTTCGTAAGCAGTCGTTCTTAGGGTTTCGGGTCAAGAGGTTTAACCACGGGGTCATATATTAAATTATAAACCGATAAACATCATCGTGAAAAAGTTTCTGTTTTGACCGCCCAAAGCATGAACTATTTAAAAAACCATTAAGAAACGTCACATGCCGAAAAGCAGCTTTAATGTAATTTTTAGCACCCTTCACTGAATCCACTAACGCTAATCTTATCTCCTATATTTCTATAGAACAGACTCGACAAGATTCTTTTGTGTATTATTGAATATATATACACGAGCGTCACAAATAATGAAGTTACTTCGGGCATAAAAAGCCCCAGTGTATCAGCAAATATATTGATAGCTGCTAGAAAAACCACGTTACTAAAAGGCGCTGGATTGCGAGGTCTTGATAAAGGCAAAGGCTTAGCCCATTTCATACATTTCAGAAATTAATTAAAAATATTCAAGGCAAATACGCGACTTATTTCAGTTGTGGAGACACACTAGCTTTCACGTGGTGAATCGCAATATATTCAAAAATGTCTAGTATTATTAGCGCTACAAAAGCTTTATCCGATCTTAAATCCCTTAAAGAAAGTTACCCCTCCTAGAGGAAAGTCAGGGACTGGATACCGGGTCCATGCACGCTACACGTACATTCCACAACCGGCAAGGAACAATGTCTTGAAAATCACCCCAAAATTCATCTCAAACGAATCAAATTTTGATGTTTACAATTTTGACATTGTGTTCAGTGTAGACAAAAATGAGGCCAGGAATGATTTCAAGATTCGTTCAGGCTTCTTTGATAGTGAGGTTAAAAATATACAAGAGAATGCAAATCTGAGATGATATCAACGTTTTGATGGTTTATCAGCTTTATATAGCACGCGAATCTAGTAATACAGAACCATAATTACACATTTATGCTTTAAGTCCATTTTGCGTGCACGAGTTTAAGAGGTTACGGATAAGCAGTATTGCTTAACAACAATAAAGCCCTATAAACTCGAACGGTTCAATTCAATTGGAGTAAGTGTCTCAAAGAGCTTTTGTTTTTACGGGAAAATATCACATTGAAAAAGTTTCCTCACACTACTTTACTGAAAGTAAACAGCATTGAAAGTTCTGAACCTGATAACAGTCAACAGGCATCCGATAAAATTGCAGTCTATATTGATTCCATCGTGTTTTTGCTCTGCTTGCTGTTTCTTGCTTCACTATGCTAGATGGAGGGATTAGTGAGAGCTCTTGCGTAACGATTAAAATATAAAACCGCTATAAGCTAAGTCTCTCACTAGAGAACGCTACATAAACCCCACAGGGTATATGTAAGACACTTCAAAAAAAAAAGAAACGAGCGAAAATATCCCCAAGCCTAATTGTCCTAGTTTTAAGCGGAAAAATTGCTCGGTAAAAAATTTCCGCAGCAACTAAATGCGACAAATTAGATCCCTTTTGGTAGCTTTACAAAATCACCGATATCGAAGCCCGTGATTTTGTTTTTAATTTCACACGGGCATTTTTAAAGTCTTTAGTAAGTTTTGCTTTATTAGAACTCGTGGGAAAAGTGGAAGATGTTAGTGAAAGAATGAATTCTGAAGCAAATTTTACCACCCGTTGTTTGAATGCCGCGTGCTTACTAGCCGCAAGCCAGCTTTTATGCGAGTAAACTACTTTAAAATGGACAGGAAGCGGTGGGGACTTTGTGTAGCACCAAAAACGTAAATATTTTGCCTCATACCGTCCCAAGCCACGCCTTGTGCAGCGATGCTTTTTAATTTTTCACAGAGTAACAAGCAAAATAGTTTTTTGCCGGAAAACTCGCCAGATTCTGTTGACTCGCATTAGTCGGAAGTTTACATTTATCGACTAGTGAAGAAGCAGAAAACGCACTCGGGTTTGGTTTTTCCCGATTATCAAATGATTGCTCTAGAAGGCAGAAATATGCGATGGCGACAATATGCTGTCTAAACTGAAACTCGCATATTGAGTGCAGATTTGTAGAAGCAAGTGACATTTCCGTTTTGAACTATTCAGAGTTCAGTCCAATCTCGCCTGAAAGGGTCTCGTGGCGCCTGGCATTAAAATCGAAACCCTCTTTAAGCTTCCCTTTTCGAAATTTAACACCCGACGTGCTTGCGACACTAAAATCTGTCATTTTCCATAGCGGTGTTGGAAAGAAACGCTTGAAAGCAAAAGCTCGTTTATTGTTTGAATTTTTAACTAACTAACGGACAGGTCACAGTCCCGCAAACTCGATGAAACGAGATTAGAAATATTAGGTTTTCCTTTCTAGTTTTCAACAATGTTTGCGAACAGCCAACACAGGTGAAACTGTTTGTGTTTTGTATAAAACGACGGGAACCCCAGGGATCGAACACAAAGACTCACCAAAAATCATTTTATCAGACAGTATCGTTTTATTTATTGCAGGTAATATCACCAGTTCCCTTTATATTTATAATTAAATTAAGATGTCACACCAAGAAACCAGTCGTAGATATTACAAGCGAAAACCGCCACCTCACTTATTCAGTAACAATCGGGAAAACAATTGCAAAAGTCAACCAAAAACCTCGCCTCACTAATTTTAAAGCGAGTAAGATTTAATATCCTATAACCTCTTAATAAAATTCGGAAAAATCAAATTAACCTCTGAAATGAACTAAACTAGTGACAGAGTGAAGATAATGTTTTCAATGCTCTCAAAACTCGCGTGAAAGCGCAAGTCATGAAAACAAACGTCTTTTACAATTTAATCAAATCTGGCCTAGAAATGTAATGGACGTACTTATCCGTTACTATTGCATTGTTAAACGCGGTTAGCCGTTACTAAGAACTAGTTTCTACAAAGTCGACACGAAAGAATAGCAAATGTAAACGGAAATTTCTTTGTTGTCATACAGTCTCGCTTTTATTGAAACGGTGCAGCTTAAACGCCACGGTTTGAACATGTAACGCCAGTCAACTTCGCTTTAAAAATTAAATTCTATAAACAAGAAAAGCAAATAATAAACGAACTGCAAAGCCGAGGAAAATTTCTTTTATGCCACCTTTGCCCGAGAAACAATTCTCACTTAATTTCTTTTTAAATGTGACTGCCACTAGCGAAAAAAGCCATTGATTTACCCACTTAGTTACAATAGAATTCGCAACGGTTTGCCAGTTAGTAATTTACAATTCCATTATGGAGAGAAATAGGCTGGGGTTTTGTTTGCAAAAAAAAATAATTGCCTCCCATCTTCTAACCACTCCTCTCGCGGATTAAAGTATCATGTACTCAAATCGACAGCAGTTAACTGAAATTTCCTTCGCAGCAAGGGGTAAATTTTTTATCGCCGAATTCACGAACAGCCGTTTTCGCACGCGGAAGAGAGACTCGAACAGACTTTTGTAACAATTCACAACGTGAGTCCAGCATTGTTAGCTATTTGTTGTATTTTGATTTTCATTGTTCAGCGGTGTTCTGCTTCATTGGGCCCAAACAAGTGATTGATAGACGCCGTACATTATAAATTAATTAACATTGTTTGTAGCGTAACAATATATCGGGGATCACACCCCTGGCGCTATTCAGGGCCTGCCACACAAACGATGTAACGGTCCGAGGATCGTGTTAGTAAAAGAGGCTTTCCTGGAGCTAGTCCAGATACGATTACAAGCGAGCAAGCTTACAAGTTGCGTGCAATTCACTCAATTGGCGCATACCGACCCAAGACCTTTAAGGCCAACACGTAAAAACACTCGGACATCAGAAAACACGAAAAGCCCCACATCAAAGAGCTATTCATCTCTCTGCTTTTAGCTGCGGAAATTTGTCATCTACATCAAAGAACACAATTTCCTTTGGCTGTGCGTCAAGATAAGAACTCAAAAATGCCTAAATCATTTTTGATTAAGAAGGCGAAAGCGCGACTTCTGGCAGCAGCTGACGAACATTCTCTAGAGACTGAAGAAGCGAGCCAAGACTCGATACAAGGTAGGGAAGAAGTCATATTATTTCTTTTGTTTTGAAAAATAATATATCTGCCTGACCTCAAAAGCCCTTAAATTTCGGTTGGAGTTTCTTTTTATATTTCCTGTTGTCTTATAATATTTGAAATTCACCGTTATCTACGCTTATGACATCGCATTACAGATGTTTTTAAACTTCTACGAGTTTCGTGGCATAACGGTTCGAAAGTCTTGGTGTTGGTATCGTAAACTGCGCGCTTGCGGAGTGATTTCTCGTGCTTTTGGGAAGTGTGATTTTGATTGCGGAAGACAGTTTAAAAGTTGAGAAAGAATATTGTGTAGTCCCTGCTCATTAGGGGTTCCGGAGCCGAGTTTAGAACAATGGGTATATGTTACTATCGCTAGTAAACTGATCTTTATCGCTGGGCCTTCAAATCACGACATTAGAATCACGGACGAAAGAAATTTCTCAAGCTCGAGCCTTCACAAAAATAACTGCAAGGCGAAAGGGCAGCCATGAGAAAATGTTATCATTGACCTATAAAATAAAAACGAAGCTATCACTTTGGCTACAGAAATATGGGCGGTCATTTGATAGGCGTTCGTAGCATGCATATTATCTTAATGTTTGCAAGTCAGTACGCACGGGAAATACGCGAAGCAAAGTCACGATAACTTTTTTTTCTCCTTCTCAACAAAACAAATGCGCTTCAAAAGTTTTCGTTAGTTTTACATTGCGCTCAATTTGTTAGGCTTGTTAGTTTGTTTTAATTTGGTTAGTGTTGATACGGTCAAAGAAACTTTTGAGTGTATGGCTGTATGTTATGAAGTAATCGTCAAAAAGAATTCAACAATGCATATCATCTCTCGATTCTTATTCAAATTTCTTCTATGAAGCCCCTAAACGCCGTCTCACAAAAGCCCTAATGGATAGATCAATTGCAATACAATAAAAGTTTTGTATAACGTTTTAAGAGCGACCGCTGCAGGCGAACGTGCGCTAAACATAACAAAACCTTAAAAACCTGTTATGTTTTTTCAAGAGCTTAGAGAAATTCGCCTTTTTCGTGCGACATTTAAATCACCCGTGAAACTTCCATCACTTTGCATTTCCGAGAAGCCAAACTCTAAAAATCAATCAAACTTGCGGTTACAATTAGAGTTAATTTAAATTTATGTAAATTCTTTTCAAAACTAAATGCAGTACTTTTTAATACGTCTTCTGCTTTTCGTGGTCAGCCAACTTGACGGCAAAATTGATTCGGAGCTGTCAAGGCCAGTCTCACTCAGAGTGATTACTCCAAGAACAAAAGTGCGCGAGACAGGTCTGGGTTTGTGTCGGCACGATCGGGTGAATTTTACACAGTTTTTGTTATGAGGGTCAATAAAGGGAGGAGAAAAAATAACACCCTGCGATTTGTTTCGTAACAAGTGCCTTTCTTTCGACCCTTGGGGATCATTAGTGGTGTTCCCGAATCACGGGAAACCAACAGATGTTGATATCGACTATAGTGTTCAGTTTCGAAGTGATAAATCAGTTGCGTGCAGTGAATCTTGTTTTAAACCAGAAAAACCTAACCGTTTTTAAAACTCTGTTAGATCTTTCTTTCGCGCGCAATAAATTTCCCGTTCACCATTAAAAAAAACCCAGAGAAATAAGAAGCGAGAATTTGGTGTTAAGCCTCCGAAATGAACTGTTATGATACGGGTTGTCAAACATCTCAGACACTATGGCTTTCTAGGGAAATTAAGTGACTTAAGGACGTTTACTTTTGGGTCAAATTTAATAGAATTTTAATTTCACAAAACATGGCGGATAAGGTTTCACTTATTTCTTTTAGTTCTTTTAATTAGCTAAATTTAAGGAGAAGTTTCCTCAGTTTTAGATCAGTGACTCTGTGGTTTCAATTAATTAAATTACACTTAGGGGAATGTTTCCTACAACGAGAGCAAATTTTCAATTTTTATGAGATTAGAGTTTACGTGGCCTATGAAGAGCTGTCGTAGTTTCATTGATGAATGTGATTTACGAAAAGAGTTTTAGAGTGAAATGTCTTCCAATACAACACAATATTTCCGATATGTACTCTTTTCGCGCCAACAGACGTCAGAGCTCTTAAACACAGAAATAGAGACGGCCCGATTCAGCTTTTATCGAGGGAATAGGTAAATATATTTTAAGGGATAGGCGGAAAATAGATTTGTACAAGTGGTATCGATATTATAGGGTTGTTTCCTTGGAACAAAAGGTTTCGCGAGATCAAACAAAAATTTAAAACGTTTTATAAAAGATAATACATTGCAGCTTTCGCGAACAAAAATCGTTTATTAATACTGGGCTAATTTCATTGCGAACAAGTTTTCTCAGCTGGACACACCAGAGGCCTTTCAAATCGACGTTTAACTAGGAAGTTGCAAGTGAATAAACATCAACATTTTGTGCAGTGAATTAATCTACCTACATTTATCATAGCTTGATCAATATTTGACTTAGATCTAAGGTTGAAATCAAAAGCACAAAAAAACTCCAATTTGAAGTTGTAATTGCTTTTAGAAACGAAATTGTTAGGAAACCCTTTTGTAAAGAACTTCAGATGAATTCGATTTCCAACTCGCTCCTTCCCAAATTGTTTAATTCGCTCTTTTATTCTTTAAAGCATTAAATTTTTATCGTCTTCCCACACATTTTACTGACAAAAAAAGCGTTTTACCGATATTTTTTCTCTTTCGCTGTAATTTTTCTTTTCGTATCAGAAACTTTCAATTTTCGTTATGGGTTTCACTTTAGTTTTTTGTCTTTCATTGTATCATTAATAATCAACAATGAACACGTTTATACCAGAAAGATTGAGCCAAGAATTGACTAGGCAGCGTGTTTCGTGAACTAGTATATGAAACACAGACAATTGTGGACGTATGAATGTAATGTTTACTCAAAATCTAAACACAGCGTTTGCTCTGAACGGTGGGAGAAACTATTTCCCACCGATACACTAAAGCCTGAGGTTTTTTTGACAGTTATCCGTGCTATGATGACACTGTCCTTCATATTAGTTCGACAGAATATGTCACATTGCAACAGAGAGCAAACGGTTTAAAGACGTCAACTTAACCACACAAGGAGTTTGTACTCGCTGATCGATAAAATATAACTTCCTACGGTTTTTCTTTGTCAGAAATATACTCTTTCTTTGTATTGGGTGACTTGAGAAGATTTACTGTTTCAGTAAGACTTTTTCTTTCACTCTTTTGTAATATTTGTTTGATCATTTTCTTTTAATATCTTTTAAAGACAGATTGACAACAGAAAATAAATCTATTTGATCGTTGCATCTTTCCATTTTATGGAAAGTGTTGCAAGTGTGGAAACTGAACCGAAAGGCTTTAGAAACATTTATGGAAAAATGACAGTTACCACTTTAAAGGTTTTTGTTACAATTCGAGATTATAAACAGGAACAATTCAGATCTTACTTTCCTTTGCAGTACAATAGAAGATTGCAAAATGTTTAACTAAGTGAAGATAGAAGGCAAAGATTGCTATCGAACTAAATTGACAGAAATACATCAATCATCCAGCGACTATTTCCTTTAAGAGTTTAAACAAGCCTAAAAGATTTAAGGCGTACTTTTCTGGAAAGGTCTAACTTATTATGTTCTCAACTTAAATTGAATTTTTTTTTCTTTGTAAAACAACTAAATTTGCTTTCACAAATTATCCGAAAACAACACCCATCAATGTATGAAGTACTATTTTCTATGTTATAGCTCTATCAGAACTATTTTTTTAGATGGAGTATAACTACAAACTGAAACACCATCCGCTATCGAAAAAAAATTACTTGCATAGACTCGATGTAGTTTATCTAGGTTTACAGCTTGAAAACAACGGAAATTTTGAGTCTCTCTGTTTTGGTTTTTGACCACGGTCACAACATGCGCTTCTTCTCGTTGTTTAACCCGACTCTATTACAGTTTCATTTACCCATTGTGTTTACTCACGTCCAACTTGAATGAATGATAGGCATTCGCTTAACGTACCTAAAATCTAAAAAACGTCCACGTTTGTATTGATTTCTACATTAATAGTTTTATCTGGGTTGACTAAAAAACTGTTCAAACACACAGTTGGTCAAAGCTCGAAATATTTCATCAAAGTTTTCAAGTCTAATTATAGTCAAAGAAAACACATCTTGATTATTTTTAGTATTATGGTAAACTTGCCTTTTCCTCAAACATCCAAATTCAGCTCAGCAAATTATACTATTTTGTCCACGAGGAACTTTATAAACTCCGAGGTTTTCATTATACTTATATGTATTAAGTTAGTACAGTAGAGAAAGCAAGATTTGTTAGCTAACTAATTCCATAACCTTATTTGAAGAGTTCGAAATGTTGATCTCTTGTCATTTTAAATATTGTTATTGGCCTTGTGTTTTACTTTGCAATATATTCCGTTGTGAAAGATTGGCCGCCAAAAGCGTCCACATGATCAATATACAACAATGACGGGGCAAAAAAGATCTTTTTGCTTTCGTAAACTTGTAAGCTACTTCAAGAAGTGCGTGTTTTTTTATTGGCGCAAATAAGTCAGTTTTTCTTCCGGTCGACCCGAAACAAATAGGTCAGGGCTTGTTTTACGGCTTTTTTGTGTCTGAACATTTGAAAAACTATTGAAGTAGTTCGTCTTTTATCTTTCACAAATGAAAATATTAATTTTAGCCAAGTTTAAAAAAAAATGCGTGCAGTGATACATGCAGCCACTTTATGTTAATCTCCAAAAAAAGCATTTCGCATCTCGTGTTGTTTTCGGCTGCAATAGCTGAAACAATTTCGAAAGCAATATGTTTCCTAAATATACTTAGAACAAAAAAGAAACCGTGCCGCTATCGTTAATATTCTTTAAGTGTCGGGTCTGCCAACTAATTTGCGTTCTTTTTTTCTCTTGCACGTCTTCAGAGCTTTCGTCGAGTCAAGAAAGAGAGGAAACAACGAGAAGCAAATCCGAGGAAAACGACATGAAACCAGACGAAAAGAGGGACGAATCAGATGTCGAGAAAGGAAGTAGCGTAGAAGAAAAAGAGGATAAAAGTGACTACGGCATCCCTTCGCCACCAAGATCAGCAAGTCCTTCTACTCCCAAAGAAAGAGACCAATACGAAAGTGCTTTCCATAAACACAATGGAACAACTGGGTTGAAACGGCAGAAGGAGAATCCATTTAGTGGCTGCAACGAGTGTTGGTGGAACAGTTTAGCTGCTAGGCTAGAGTCGCAGAATCTTCCACCTCCTCCGAAATTGATCCGCGCACCAGTGACAAAGCCGTGTCCCTTACCGCAGCAACCTCTCCACTCTATTCTCCCAACAAGCCTACAGCCTCTGGGTAACAGCTACGACATGCGAAACTACCAGCATTTCATTCACCGAGCTCCTCTACAAATACAAGTTCACACTCCTCATACAAATAGCCCATACGATCTCGAACTGTCACCCGTGAGCTGCTCTGGAGTTTCGCCGTATGGCCAGCAAAACTCCAGAAGTCCTTTCTATATACCGTCCCAAAATATTCTTAGTCAACTCGAGCGTGTTCACAAGCAGTGCCGTAAACAGGAGTCCCCTAGCAAAGACGAGTGTAAGTACAAGTGTGAGATATGCAACAGTTCGTTTTCGTTGCAGCGGCTTCTAAACCGACACATGAAGACGCATTCGTTTTACAAGCGTTATCAATGCCAGTTCTGCGGGAAAGGATTTAATGATACTTTCGATTTGAAGCGCCACATCAGAACACACACCGGCATTAAACCGTTCAAGTGTGATCACTGTGACAAATCGTTTACGCAACGCTGTTCTCTCGAGGCACACCTTACTCGCGTGCATGGCGTTGTTCACAAATACGGGTTTCGCGAACGACGATCCAAGCTTCATGTTTGTGAAGACTGTGGCAACACTTTTAAGGATAACAGCGAGTTCATGAAGCATGTGGCGCAATTTCACCCTGCAACCGAGAAGCTCTTACGAGCTCGGAAAAACAGTTTCGCTAGCAGGATAAAATTAGTGTAACGAAATGATCTTAAGAGTGATGCTGATTCACATCGCTGTGTGTCAAAGAGTTAAGAACGAAACATGTCAGTTTCGGATAATTGAATATTTCACTTTGCAATACGGTCATTTCTTTCAATAATGAGGTAGATGTTTACTCGATTGCAGTCAAACTAGACATACTGTTGATCGCCTAGTTATGTTGAAAACTCATTCCCTACTAGATTCAAGTAAATATGTCATGTTGATGTACCATTCTAGAAACCGGTCCTCTAGATTCTCAAGGCAACATTTATTATCAAAGATAAAATTTCCTCGCTTAAAGGAAGATTCTAGAAAAGTCGCATCACGGATTGTCTCTTATGCCTTATAATATACACTTAACTTTTGAGCCAGTTTGTGAAACCCTTTAAAGTAGCCCCTTTGCCTATATATCTCGAGGAGAAGAGATGTATCATGCAAGTTCAACTTTCGAACCAGTCCATGAGATCCAAAAAGTAACTATTTATGTTGTTCGTTGTCTTAAAAATTAGACTTAAAATTTCCCTGTTTTAAAGAAATGAGAAGTTAGAATAAGTTTTCATGAAGTTTGGCACTTTGATTTTCGATAACTCAACAGGGGTAAATCTAATGGAAAAAGAAATGGCGAT
Organism: Hydrozoanthus sils; assembly: GCA_027575215.2. Lineage (NCBI taxonomy): Eukaryota > Metazoa > Cnidaria > Anthozoa > Zoantharia > Hydrozoanthidae > Hydrozoanthus > Hydrozoanthus sils. The sequence goes on along the minus strand of JAOBRD021091114.1, from coordinate 1,716 downwards.
TATGTTAATTGCCGATGTTTTGGAAGACTCCTAGACTGAATAATGCATGTATTACAAACCATCACACTCCTGGTTGTATCAGTCGACGTTTCTTTGCGGTTACGTGATTTCAAGCTCGTTTATATCGCTCAGAAACCAGAGTTCTTGACCCATAAATTGGGACATTTCACTAAGGGTCAATTTTAAACACTTGAAAATTTAAATTCATCCAAGCAATCTTCAGTTTATCTTTCACCGAATACTTGACCCTTGGGTAACGTAGTACCATTGCGAAGGTTTGCTCATTTGGTCAAAATTTGGCTTAACAACATTTAGGTTAAGAATGTCTAACAGCTTTGAGAATTTTAGCCAGTTTGAAGAAAGAATTGAAATTAATGTATAGAAAAGAATGATCTTTAAATTCCAGGCTGCCACTAAAATTCGACTTTCCTTTCTAGATATATATAAATCAGTTCAGTATATGAGGTGTTTTACAAAGCTTACGAGTTTGCTTCCAATTTTGTCAGAAATACCCTAACAAGAAGACTAGTCTTTCTCCAAACTTAACTTTTACAGATTTTTTAATACCTCAACACAAAATATATTCTGATTATGATTAAAAAGTAACACGCCTTAGCTATAAAATAAGACATTTGTTGTGGCTAAATCTTCGACAACGTGGAATACTGAAGTTAATGAAGCATATATCATTTTAATTTTCGCTACTTCTTTGCAATGCAAAACTAATTGAAACATCTGCAACAGTCAGTCAGAAACCAGAAGTTAACGCCCAGAAAGTAATATTTTAAAACAGTAAAACATTCGTTTCAGTTTGTTTGACCTTCTGACTCAGCAAAAGCACGTAAAAAATGGTTTCGATTTCTTTCCGTGTAATTTTTGTCCCTTTTAGTGTGTTTACAACGCGATTAAGGCGCTGACAAGGAAAAAGCGTGACGCTATGGAATATCTTTTAAAAGCACAAATCGCCTGGTGCAAAAACCTCTAATGTATTTGCGGATTCCACGTTGCATGATCGGCCAAACAAAGAATTCGATTTTCGATTAAGAGATATAACTCATAATACAGCTAATTGGCTTACTTTCTGAAAGCTGTTTTCGATGATCTCGTCACCTCGTACTAACAGATAAACACACATATCAAACAAAAATTTTCTTTTCAGTATTTTAGTTATAAAACGCACGTGTTCTGTTTACTGAAAGTGTTTGTATACAGAAGACAAATCACTTTATAAAGCTTGGCGTGAGTATTTTGATTTAAAAATAAGTATTTGACTTTTAAAATAAATTTTTTCAGTGTATTTTGTTTAGCCAAATCAGGTTGCATTCTACCTCTTTGACCAAACCCCGATTTCGCATAAACCGAAAAAGTTCAAGTGTTTAATATCATTGTTAAATCCACTTAAATTATCATTCATGTTATCGTTTCGAAAGATACATTCAGTGTGTTTGGTCAGTCTATTAACATTATTCCAATATTAAGAATTTTTGATGAAACTAGTGAGTTTTGACTTTTGAAAAGTCTGCAGGAAAATATCTAAGTACAAAAACTCTTTATTCTTATTAAAACAAGACGAAGCAGATATTTAAGTAAAGATGTTACCCGAATGTACAGCTTTCTTTACGAGAAAACAATAAACGTAATATACATCTAAACTAAATATGTCGCCCGTTGAAGTTGTTGTAGCTACCAACCATCTGGACTTGGGGGGGGGGGAGA
>JAOBRD021091005.1:0-11226 GCA_027575215.2 Hydrozoanthus sils | reverse complement strand
AAGGCCCTGTTACACGAGGTAAATTTTCTAGCAACTTGCAACACATTGCCACTGCATTGCAAGATGCTGACAAAATTGTGCATGTAACATCTCTCTCTCTCTCTCTCTCTCTCTCTCTCTCTCTCTCTCTCTCTCTCTCTCTCTCTCTCTCTCTCTCTCTGCAACTGGCAGCGCAATGTTGTAAGTTGCAGAAAAAGTTAAAAATCTTCCAATTTTCGCAACGTTGCAAAGCCAGTTGCAGTCTGTAACATGTACTTGGCAACCTGCTTTGCAATACCAATGTCCCAATGAAGTTGAAGAGCCAATCAAATCTACTCACAAACATGACAATGATAGTCTTCCATCACAAGAAGTGTAAACTTAAAAACTTTGAGCTGAAAGCAGCAAGCCAGCGCAATGAGGAAAAACCAAACAAACATTTCATTTTGCACGCGTGACAGTCACTTTAATTGGGAGAAACTGCTGATGTATTGTTTTGTGGCATGCCATAAAACGAGATCATTGCAAGTTGCAAAAAAAAATTGCCTTCATCTGACATCTCACAGCATCTTGCAACTATTCATTATCATCAGCATTGCATTGCAAGTTGCTGAAAAAATTGCCTCGTGCCACAGGGCCTTAAGTCATTGTTAACTTTTTTCATCATTCTGGAAAATTTGTTGATCAGGAACAAGTTGGTAGAATGAAGAGGAACTGCGATCATTACCAGTTGTTGAAGGCACTACCTGCGGAGATCAAACAGTTTTGGGATCATGTCACTAAACTAAAATATGAAGATAAACCGGACTACAAGGTGAGGAAAAGAAAATACTGAATATTAGTTTAAATCTGTACAGTCTGTAATGCATTTACAAAAGTAATACTGTATAGGCGAGTCTAGTTATCAATGAGTCAACTGTTATTTGATTTGAAGTTTGAAACAAAGATTCCCTCGTTTAAAGTACAAAAGGTGTGTAGGTTTGAAAAGATTTGTTTGTAAACATTACATCAGATGAAACAGCAACACAGACAGTGACTGGTGTCCAGTTTCTTTGCAACTACTCTCAATATTACATTAGTAGTTCCAGTTTGTGGTTGCTTAACCCTTTAAGCCCCAAGCATGACAAATAATGTGTTTGTAAATTCTCCCAACTGATTCCCATACTTTCCATATAAACAGTTTAGGAGAATTTGACTTTTCATCTTCCAAAGAATATTTGACTTGATCGACTCCTAAATTCTCATTGCCGGTTGTATTACTCTGTATAAGTTATGTAAGGAGAAGTGAGATGTTGGTAAACTGGCTTGGGGCTGAAAGGGTTAACATGTAATTCAAATGTTTTGATAAAGAGTTTTAGAATAACTCATTTTCGAAATATTAGTGAGCATTTTAAAAACGTATACCTTGATTTCTACTTTTTTTATGTTACATTTAGTATTAGCTTCATATTTACTGAGCAATCTCACTGCGAGGTTACATCAACCTCGTACAGAAAGCGTTTTTAACATTGATAATTAATATTCATATTAATCATCTATTATGTTGTTGAAAAAAACAGTTTTTTTGATAAAATGACTCCTTGATGTTTTAGCTGCTGATGTCTCTTCTTGAAAAAGCAATTAAAAGAAAGGGAATCAAAGAGACCGACCCTTATGACTGGGAGAAAGTTATGAGTGATGCTTCACAAGCAACTACCACGACAAGCACCCCTCTGATTGGGCAAATGCAAACCACGCCCCCTGAAAACAGACTTGGTATTCCAAATGTGTATCAAACTGATCAGCGAGAAAATGCCACTGCTGAAATACTTGGAGAACTACAGTCTGAACAAGAGAACAATGCAAATGAGAAGAATGTGGACAGAGGAGATAAGGCACTGAAGCCCCCTCTTGGTAATGCTAAATTTGGATCAGCAGACAAAGGAGTTATTCAGAAAATTAAAGAGGTTTTAGATGCAGTTGAAAAGGGAAACGGAAAGTTTCTTGGTTCCAAAGCCTTGCTGCAAAATGTGCATTATCAGGTTTGTACTTGAGAAATAGTATAATTGTATAATATCAATGTTACAAGTCCTCAGTTGTGAATAAGTGGTGCCATGTGACGTTTCTCCCAGCACACTGTAGAAAATAGCTACAGGTTAATTAATATCTGTATATATACATGTGTCACTTTAAAAATGAAAATAGCACTTCATTGACCTCGATTTGATGAAGACCAAGGCACTTTCAAGCAAGAAAATGAAGTTCAGTTTTACAGACTGGAAGGCATTCAGAAAACACAAGTTTTTTGTTTCCCCCAAGAAAAGATTTTTTTGTCGAAACCCAATGAGTTTCCTAATTGTGCTGAGAGAAGGTCCACATTTACGTTTGTTTGACAAACCCAGCGAATGAACTATTTAACCTTGGAGTTTTTTTTTAGTTGCACCTTGGAAATATCCAGTGAGTCTTTTGTAGAATGTCTGAGGTCAAATTGTACTTATTCTAGATAAGCAAACGTCAACCAATTTGAGAGTCACCAAAATATGTTCAGACATATAGTTTGGGACGCATTATTTAGAAAGTGAATACTTTCAAACTTTTTGACTTTGAAGTTCTTTCCTAACAGAAGAGCTTTTCATTTTTCATATCCATTTTTTTGCCTTTGCCTTTGCAAGTTATGAAAGTGTTTGAAGTTTGAGAATAATTTCCCGTTCCACCCTTGGAAGTTCTAAACTACCTTTTTTTATGTCAAACTTCCTCTACTTGGGAATGCAGTAAAGTATTTTAAAGCCAGTCAAACCGACCGTGTCGGGGGCTGTTTAATCGCTTATTGATTCTTTATGCCATTTTGCACTTTAATTGTGTCAGACTATCTGTCAAAATGAACGGATCAAGCATAATATCTTCATATGTGATTTGTGAATTTTTAGCATTTTTGACACACAGCAACGCACCATTGTTAAAATAAAACTTGCAAAATCTTATCAAATAGACAAAATGCATGCATTTCTTTGACATTTTGGCATCATACTCATAGGTTTTAAGCACCCTTACATCGCAGGCGTGGATATGGCGACCCTCTCAGCAACCCATTTTGTTTTTTATTTGTTTTGTTTTTTTTGTAACTGGTTTGTAAGAGCATCAACAGATGAATCACCATACAGAACACGCTTTTGGGATCCCAAGTTGATGTAGTTTGGTATAGGAAAAATTTGGGTGCATGGGTTTCCTTTGAAGCCCCCTAATGGTTGATAAGCTAATGCAGAACAAAGCTGACGCACAATTATTTGTTTTCATTGACTCAAGGAAAAGCCAAAGAATGGGGAACACGGAGTGCCTAAGACTCCATCGCTAATATCTGCCATCGTGAAGGATGTGCGAGGAGCAAACAGTGTAGATGACAACATGAAAAATCTTGGCTCACAGGTTGTCGTTAGTGTCACCACAGGTGCTGTGGTGTTGCCAAGAAACTCTTCACCTGTGGACTTGGATAACATTGATGAAATACCAGAACCTGAGATTATTTTAGACTCGCTGCCTTGTGCGTCCCCAGGTAATACAGATGTAGAAGGTAAACCAGAAGTAGGCAGCAATACAGAACAGAAGGCTGAAGAAAATAATGCGCATTTGCTAGAGAATACAAAACAAGTAGTGGATGGGGGGCAGAAAATAGCTCTAACACCACAGGAGAACTGCTCGCCTGGAACTCTGCAAATTGCTGAATCAGTACAATATAATGTTTCGCCGGGAGTTCAAAGCTCCCCTGTTGCTCCCACCATATTAATTACCACTGATGAAGAGGATGTTGCACCTAGAAGAGGTGAACCAATCAGAGATGAACCAATCGGAGATGAACCAATCGAAGATGAACCAATCGGGGATGAACCAATCAGAGGTGAACCAATCGGAGATGAACCAATAAGAGACCTCACATTACCTTCACAGAAGGAAAATATTGAAGTCGACGAGTGTGACTTCAACCCGTGTAGAGAACTTATTCCAGCACCATCGAAGGAAATTGTACCCATGCCCCGACAAGAGGTTGTACCATGGGAAGGTCATCGAGACTTTAGTCCCTGGGCCTTAAACATTGATGATGATGATGTACCGCTTGTATATACACCACCTGAGTGTGACGTCATTACTGGACGCCGATTTGAGGAAGAAGCAGTGCAGAGTCATGCTCGGGCTGATGGTATACCACATGCTAGGAACGAGAAGTCCCACTACCATGCTTCTCCTTGGGGTGAGGAGAGTTATGTGAGCTATGATAGAGTATCCCACGTACACAATACTAACCAGGCATCTGAGGATGATTTATACCACTCACACAGCCCTTCAACACCTCCAGAACAGAACTTGGAGATATACAAACTCCCAACGTTGCTAGAGCACATGCAAGGCGACAATGTAATGGTATCCAAGCCAAACCATGTTGGACAAGAAGTTGATGAGTATCGGTTGAACTCTGAGTCGCTAGCATCAGATCGAGAATTTTCTACACATTCTGATCATGCTGTGCGCATCGTAGAATCGGCAGCTATCCATGCGCAAACCACGTTTAAAGACCTAGTGAGGAGCAGTGACGGGCTACTCGTAGACTCTGAAGAGGTCGCAGCAGTTGTGGAGGCATTTTCATTATCGGGTCACTCTTTAGAGGCAGATTGCGAGGGCGTGGCTGCACCTCCAACCTATCCAACTACAGCATCTGAGCCAAAAGTTTCGGTAGCTAGTAAAATAGTTACTCTTGAAGAATCGGAACATCAGCAATTAGATTTTAGAGATCAGCAAAATATTGCTGCAGATAAAGTTGATACAATTAGCAACACTTTAATTGACAAAATGGTTGAACCTCTGTCCACTGAGTTTGAGCTTGAACGCAAAATATCAGTTGATGAGGAAATAAAAAAGACAAATAGCTTTGGAATAATTGATTCGGCCATTTGCTCCAAACAAAACTTGGACAAGGTTGAGCAATTACAACCTTCGGAAGAAATACCTACGAAAGAAACCAGGTCAAGTCCAGATAAGGTTGCTGCCGAGAATCTCCATGTTGGTGAGCTCAACTACAACTCTACAGATTTCATGATCAAAAACGTGGATTTAGGTATAGTTGTATTTACAGAGCCTAATTTTCAAGTCATTGAATATACGGAACAGGTTTGTGGAGATAGCGAAAACGGAAAAGGTCTTTGTAGAGAACATATGGTCGAGGCTCATGAAGAGCTAAATAATATGGAACATATCAAGAACGGTGGAAACGAGAGTGGTGAAGAAAACTCGAAGCCATTGGAAGGAACAGAAAGTTTGTCGTCTGAAAGTGACGGTTGTGCCAGTGGAGAGGATGTTTGCTCTCCTAGAAGCAGTAACGAGAGTAGTAGTGCTGTTTTTAAGCCCAAACCACCGCCTGGGAGGCCTGTGGACGGAAGGTGCAACACTGCAAGGTGAGTCGTAGGAGGAGAGCTTGATTCTCAAGAGCTAAGTAGCACGGCATGGGTACCAAAGAACGTAAAATACTTAAGCATTTTTTGTTTAGCTGGGATTAGGTATAATTTTGCATTTGCTTTAGTGGGCGCCTTCCATTCATTTAATCGCATTTAAATGATAAAGTTGGTGTTTAAACTCTTCGTTTCTTAATCGGTAACGACGTCTCGATAGCAGATCTAAAATCTCCTTACTTTTACATTCCAAGATGAGTTGTTTGGTTTAGAGGATACAACATTTGCGCTGTTTTCCTGTTGTGCGTACAATTTAGTAATCGTTTCTCTCTATATATATCTATATATATATATTTTTTGGTTTTTTTAAATACAATGATCGTTTCTTCATTCAATATTCGAGGATAAAAGCGGAAAAACAAGCGGCTGCGATTACAGCCAGCTGCACGGCAGTAAGACATTATTACGTTTTCCCGATCATTACAACTAATTGTTATTTTATTTTGAAACTTTCTTCATTATCTTGCAGGCTACGACGTTACAAGCCAATCAAGTCAAGGCTGGAGCTAATTCGGCCACTAGTAGCAATCAGTGACAAGCCCGTTGTGATATGAGTGGCGTTACAAGCCTGTCACGCAGTATCAAATGCCCCACTACCATGACTCTCTTTGCCTATGCCGTGCATCAAGAGTGTTATTCTGTTTTAGGAGGAAAATTTTTATGTACTGTGTAGGACAATAATTTTGCAGACATCTTTTCTTCCTTATTTTACTTTTGCAACCAGGTAAGTTGTTGTGTCTAGCAAGGAGAAGTTTTTATGGTTTTGGATACCTAAATGTTCGGAATGAAAATGCTTTTACGATCCAATGGAAAATAGTTATTCTATAACGTAAAATTGAGAGCTAAGAGTGACGGTCTTGAAAGAAGGAAGAGCTAATTATACTGTACACTTACAATCCACAACTACGCTAAAGGTGGTGACTTGAATAGTTTAATCATAATTCCTAGCACATTAAGTAACGATCCGAGTAAGAACTAGAGAGGTCAAATGCAATGAAATGCAGAAAGGTGCTAATTGCGATATTGTTAAACCGTTAATCTCATTGGCTAAACTTTGAAAATCGACCATATCTTCATAAGTAAGTCAATTTATTTCTTTCCAGATCATTCAATCATTCCCTTCAAGTTGAAACAATTTTTGTTTTTAAATTTAAGAAAAATTCCATGAGGGGAACATCGCAAACCAAAGCGTTTTCTTTGGTTTGTTTTGGAGCTCTATGATTGGCCAAATAATTATAGCACTAAAGAAACATTGCTTTAAAATAGAGTTTCACTGATTTTTACTTTAAAACTGTGCTGTACACTGATCGATGTATTCTTAACACGAAAATCTAAACATTCTGGTGTGGGAAAAGCGCGTGGGTGTGGGAGGTACTTTAGTTTTTACTTAATATTTAAAATTGCCCATCAAAACGCATAGTGCGAATCTGTCAACATCAAATTTGACACACACAGTGATGTTGGTGCCTTTCCTCGAGTTTCTTCTAGCGTTGTAAGGTTCGCAACGCATTGTGGTAGAATGTATTGTGCCGCCATCTTTATCGGAATTGTTTATTGGCTCTTGTTTCTTACGGCCGTTGCTCACTTCCCCTTTGAGTAACTGGAAGTTGAAAGTTAAAGTTTTGATTTTAGGGAGTTACTTTGCAGCTTCTTTTTTACTAACGAAAACAAAAACTTGCTAGTTAGATTTAGATTTCAAGCAAAGCAAAGTTGATGTTTTGTTAGGTAAAAAAAAACGTGAACAATTCATGGCCCGCTTGCACTAACTACCTATCCTTGGCCTCGCCATGCAGGCCAGAAAGTAAACATTTCCAAGGAGAAGTAAAGGATTTTATTGAAGTATAGATCACTTGCTGAACCAACTCTTCGAGACAAGCAAATTTAATGGTCACTTTCTAGCTTAAATCAGCAAATATTTCAAAATTTGGAACATACTCATCCAGGTTAAACTGTTCTTGGTAGGTGTGTCTTCCTTCTTCTCAACAACCTTGGCAAGTTGCTTGAGGTCCGTTTCAAATATTGCATTTCTCGTTTTATCGAACTTAATAATAATTGCCAACTTTAAAAAAATATCGGCTGCCTCAGGTTAAGATTAAAAAAAAACACGTTGAGATGTGATGGTTGTTCATTTCCACAGCCTTTGAAATGTTTCTTTTATTTCATTTCTTGAAAGACAAAGCCGATAAAGCAAAATTTTTGTTAGATAACCTTCCTGTATCACCACTATTCGCCGCTATCTTTGTACTCCATGTTTACCCAACTCATATCACGTGACTGACCAGTGCAATAGGTCTATTTTGTCTGTACAAATGTTAGAAAAATTGGCGAAAATTGAACAATTGAAACTACGATGTATATGAGTGAATGTTGTGTCTTTTAAAGTGTCATTGATAAATTTACAATGTGCTCGAGTTGATCGAAAAACGGAAAGAACAGACCAGCCATTTATTTAAAAGCTGTTTTTGGAAAAACAGTAAATCTATTTTTCTATTCGGTATTACAGGCGCTGGACGCCGTTGTTATAAACTTCGTGTTTAAGCAACTGTTTAGAATGAACATCTACCCATAAAGACCCGTGAATCGTCTAGTATCGTTATCGATTTGTGAAGAAATTCAATATGTTGACTTTTTGTGAAATTGTTTTGAAAATCTCGCTTCCACAGTAGGCGAGCTTTTGTTTACATTTTTCGTCGTTAGCCAACGCACTCTTCTTTCTAATTCAGCTACAGAAACAAAGCTTCTGAATAATGAAATGTTTCTGCAAAACAAAATTCGCTGAAAATTTGTGATATGCTGAGTTATCTTTCCATGATGCGGTTTTAAGAAATGGAGGTTTTACAAAGAATGTATGGCTCATTTTCGTTCTTGGCTCCAGCTCTTTTGCATTTTTTGGAGTAGTTCTTTTTTTTAAACTACAGTTATAGGATCGAAGTTCGGTTCACTATTAAACTTTTGTAAACGGTTTTCAAGTCAGTTGTTGTTTATCTTGTATGCTAATGAAGCAGAATGTAAACAATGACGTCATCAGGAATTCGCCTGTAGACTTTCTTGCCAACTTTATTCCAATTATGTTACGTTTTCACGTTGATTGAAAATACCCTTAAGACTTGAAATTTAAATCTTCGATGTGAGAACTTTTGGGCTAACCCCTTCGTCAGAGCCAATCCGCGATTGCGCAAAATGTGGCGACCGGGGTTTTTTACCGAGAACTCCTAGCGAATAAGCGTCAAATGCCCATAAAAACGCATAGCGATAATCTGTAAACCTCAAATTTGGCACACACTGTGTTGTTAGTACAAGGAAGAGTTTTACCAAGTGTTACCTTCCCTGAGTTTCTTTTAGCCGTGTAAAGTTCGTTATGCATTGTGGTAAAATTTACAGCCACCATATTTTTCGTAATGGTCGAATTACTCCGATGAATAAAATATTAAAAACATTAATGTTCAAAAACTTAAATGCCCATTCTCGAAATGTCAGCTTTAACTGTTTTCTCGCAGCCAAGATCTTGAATTCAGAAGTTACAATTTTGGTGATTTTACTTTTATTTTTCCTCTTGTGTCAGGGTAGCTTTTTTAATGGAAGATTATTCTGCACTCGAGTCCCCCGTAGTACATAAAATTTTTACCGCTTTTAGCCCAAAAAACGTTAAATGACGTTTTTCTAAATACGGTTTCGTACAAGTATAACCAAGCTTCTACATGAGACCGAGGCGAAGGTTGTTCTGGCACAGTTAGAGAAAGTCAAAACAATATACCTGCTAATAAGTTTCTTCCCTATAATGATCATTTCCACTTCTTAAACTGTGCCAGGACAATCATCGCTTCGGTTTCACCTAGAAGCTTGGCTACCCAACAGGAACCGTGAAATGGACTTCTCACCTTAGCTAGACCCATAGTTTTCTTAAAACTAGAATAGGAGAAACTTTCTTTGCATCTGCATTCATTTTCTTTGATTGTTTCCCAATATCGCATTAAAAATTGTCTTTCTTTTGTAAGAGTCACGTAAGGAGAAGATAGATATTAATAAACTGATCAGGGCTGAACGGGTTAACTTTCTTTTTATTTCGAATTTTGTTTTTAATCACTACAGTAAAATATTTCGGGCTCGTAATAGTAAAAAAAAACACTTATTTTCACTAAAAGTCAGTACGAGAAGCCATTCCATTTTTTATAACCAGTTGTATCCATTATTAGGCAAGGTCAATCAATTCCCTTGACAGTGTAAACTAATATTATTTCACATTTTAATAGTGTTTTAGCTAACATTTTTTTGAAAATGGCTGCCGGATAACAGCCGAAATATATTGGTTATAAAAGATGGAATGGCTTCTCGTACTGACTTTTATTGTAAAACTATATGCCCGAATTAATATATTTAATTTTTATTTTCAGTATTTATGTCGAGTATTAAAACATTTTCCTATTTAAAAAATTCTCGTCGCTGATCAGAAGAATTTTATCAAAGTGCTGTTTGTTTTCGTATTAGTGCACTTGGCCTCTTCTCTTATGGCGTATACAAATCGATTTAATTATTTCAAACCAGTTATGATTTTAGAAATTAATTCCTGTTGTTGTTTAATAGTAGTTTGGTCAGATGTGAAAATTGGCATGATAAAGATTTGCAACTACATTTTCAGTTTTGTCAGAAAGTGATTTAGAATAACGATCACAAATCAACATGTTTAATCATGTTATTTATATGGCTGATAATGCTGGTTAAGCACGTTGCGACAATTCTTATTACCGGTAAATGTAAAGATAATATTTTAGAAAATCAATTGTTCAAACAGATAGAAATGTAGATGTATATTTTATAAATAAATGGCAAAAATGCGTTGAACTGGAGTTGTGAGTTTTCTGTAGAGTTTGGAATATTTCATTTTAAACAGAAAACTACTGCAAGGTATCTGACGAATGTAATTTGGAGCATGTTGCGAAGCGAACGTGTAATATCTCGACAGAACCTTTAACAGTTTTGTCAAATTCCTATGACTAGACCATTAAGCAAAAAAACTTTGTTGCTACTGGTTGAAAGAATGCTTTAGAGTCGGTATATCTAAGGGCACCCAACGAGCTTTCCGCCCGAAAAAAAACCCGAAAGTGACGAAATTTGGTTGTTTGGGACACTGCCAACATCTGCAGACCAAAAAGGAAACAACTGGCAAAAAAAGGTATGCATCAGCATGTTTACACGTTTACACGGCCAAAAGGTTTCAACCAGCGTCTCTACACGGACACATGTTCTAAATTTATCATTGCACTACAGCGAAATAATTTTACTAAGAAAGAAACATTATGATCAAAAGTGTCATATCGGTTTAATCAGGTTCGATTTAAAAAAAAACTGTTCGAACTTATTTTTGAGAGAAGCCGGTTTCAGGTGTGTTTTACTGTTTATCAACAATTATACAAAATATTCTGGTAGATTTTTTTTTGACGGCAGAAAATAGAAGCATCCAAAAGTACACAGGCTGCACCAATAGTTCTGGGTCCCGTTTTAAGAAGCCTGGATAACAATCCGCTGGATAAAAGCTAATGGCCGTCACTAATAAATCAGATTGTTTTATTCTGTTGATTTCTCTATCTCAGGTTAAGTTGACTTGCCAGCAATATTTCAAAAGTTCGCAGCAAAATTTCCCAGCCAGCAAATTTTCTTGTGAGGAACAGATTGGTTGAGTACCCCTTGTATATCTGTCGAATTTGGGTTTGATATGTCATAAGATGGTGAACTGAAGGTATAGCGACGTGAAATCTTAATTTTTACAGGGAAATTA
>JAOBRD021090900.1:0-11227 GCA_027575215.2 Hydrozoanthus sils | reverse complement strand
AATAAATGACCGGTCCCTAACACTTGGGTTGAGAGTGGATCTTGTGGTTCGGACTGGTTTAATTCGAGACGGGAGAAATTCTGGCGATATAGTGACTAGTCCATGTCCAAGTTCCTGGAACGACTTGAGGTTACTGACTATGGTGTCGTCCGGTAGCTTGTTCACGCTGCTGATGCTTTGAGCGTTGAAAGATAAACAACAAAATGATGAGATTATAGGTCCAGGATGTGGGTACACATCTCCACTCAGAACAAGTTTAAGCACGGATGGGTTGAAGAAAGATGAGATATTAGACGTCGAGTAAGCAATCCTTCGTTGAAGATGACATGTCCTGGTAATACGATGTTTCCCAGCACTTTGGTTGCATTTTTCCAGCACAGCAACGTTCCAGGTGTAATGTATGGAATTGAACTGACTAGTAGTATGGATAAAAGAAGAGACAACATATATATCTGCACGCGCACAGCTAGTGTAATACATTTTTAATTTCTATCACTGTCAGTTGTGTGTTCATGTTGATGGGAAGTTGCTACAAGAAGAAGCAAAGGGATGAAGGAAAGAAGGCGAAGGAGTGTGTTACAAAGAGGGCGTTAATAGGGTAGGGATGATCGCTTGGAAAAGTCCCAAAATACTCTAAAAAAATACCAAAAGATAAAAATTTTCCACCCTAAAAGTACCTCTCGGTTTTAAAATTACCCCAAAAAATACCAATTGAAAGCTGAAATTTTCCCTTGGTAGCTAGCGGGTCGCCTGTAAGTCCCCTCGTATTGTACTTAACGTGATATGCTGTGAATAAAGCTGCGCGCGTAATAGGTCGTTCGCCAAAGGATCTGATAGAACAGAGGATTTACTTGAGCAAGTAGTATAATTATGACAAATAAATTATCGTCGCCGTGAGATGATGGGAAAAGCTGACGTTTCGAGCGTTAGCCCTTTGTCTGAGCATCAGATGTTGATGATGATACTCAGACGAAGCCGAAGGGCAAACGCTCGAAACGTCAGCTTTTCCCATCATCTCACGGAGACGATAATTTATTTGTCACAATTATACTACAAGTTTATATACTCGCTGATGCATTCAATAGTTTTTTTTTTAAACTATATATCCAAGTTTACCTGAGCAAGATCAGATTGCAATCAAGATGCTTTAGGACTTTCGGCTTTTTTTTTCGGGGTTTTCTTGAGCACGAAGCTCGGATCGCGCGCCCATCGCGCCGACAAGAGACTGAGGCGAGTAAGCTGTGATTTTATCAATTTCCCATAAGCCTTTTCGGTGTGTAAGAAGAGATTTTTTGCTGCATTTGTGATATGGAGAACGAAGAGGAACAAAAATGGACCTTGAGCAGTTCTCCGCATATTGGCCGGGAAAGATCGAATAGTGATCCAGGCGTAAGAGAGCCGAGGATAATAATGAACGGGACAACAACTGTTCCGTCTCGAAAGACGCAGTCAGTTTTTTCAAATGTGGAAGTGGTTGAATCCCAACAACAAGCAGTGAATACTCCACCTACTACACGAAAGAACAAATTCGCTTCAAGTATCGGTAGAATTTTTCGCCCTTGGAAATGGCGACGTAAGAAGAAAAGTGAGAAGTTTATGGAAACATCGCAAAGTAAGCGTTGATTTTTTGAATGTCGCTGTTGTAAAAGTTTTCTGTTGATGTTATTTTTTGAAGAACTTCTTCTATACTTGATCGCATATAAACTAGTTGCCGTCGTGTCGAAAGCAAAACCACGTCGCTTGCTTTTTACGAGAACTTTCTACCTTACGAAAATTGGCCGAAATAATAATTTACTTCACCCATTAAAGCTGTCAAACCAAAGATTTTAATGTTCTTTAAAATCTTTGCAATATTGATTACAATAAGATTTGTAAAAAATGGTCACTCTCGAAGTATCTATACGTGTAACGTTAATATATTATCTCAGTTTGTTATCTTGTTAATCACTTTAGATGTTGTTTTCAACGCTTTCGTAGCCCGTCCGCGTATTTATGATTTGTTCAGTGCAGGATCATGGTAGAAATCGTTGAACATTAAGTGTATATGTTCAGTTTTGATCTCGAATAGTTTCAATTGAAAATATTGTTTCAAGTATTTGATTTGGTATCGAATGTGTTGTTCGATCGAGGAGGGATTATAATACTTGTTATGAGCTGAACTGCGATTGTAAATTTCAAAGATGCTTACTGAACATTTTACTCAGATACGATTACAATAAAAAGTCGATGGGTTTCACGTTGTTCGGTGGTGAGACTCTTTTAGCGTTTCCCCGAACTCTCAATTTAAATGTTTTAGTCTGTAATGAGTAATCTTTCTTGCTCTTTCCCCCTTAAATTATCGAATATGAAAATTAACAGACTTGTAACGTGAAATGGGTGAGATTAGATATGATTTGTGGTGGCCAAGTGTGATCCTTGTGTACAATTTTACTTGTACTTTGATTATGATTATAATGGTGGTGTGGTTTTGCGACAATGGACGAGCTGTGATTTCATCCCACATAATGCACCTGCTTTAACCTTAACATCGTAACAAATTCAGATAGAAATTATAATGAATAAAAGAGAGGTTGAACAATAGCCGCTCAAAGGGGAACGGGTTTTACGGCTTAATTTTCATTTGACTTTTGTTCTTTAGGAACGCCATTTGTTGAGAAAAATTTGTTGAGAGAGATTTTAAAAATGATTATCAGCGTTAAAAGTCAGTACTACTGGTAATTTAATTATTTTACATTTTAAAACAGGGAAATTTTTGAAATTACATTGAGTGGCTTATTAGTGAATAGATCGATTTAGAAAAAAAGTTTTTGGCAGTGTATATAATGAGTTTGAATAAATCAACAATACTTTGATCAGGCTTAGTAAACTATCTGAAGAGTTATGGAGATTGAGAAAGATCTTTGATTTGAATATTCTTTATACCATAGATAATCAAAATCTAACATTTGTTTTAATGCTCATGTTAGTTATTTCCAAACTAAATGTCAATCAATCAAATGAGTTTTATTGTGGTAAGCATTTAAATTCTTCTCCTTACTGTGGCATTGACCATTTCCTAATTTTAGGCATGAAAACTCAGTATTTGAAGAAGGCTTCATTTTGCTCTTATAGAGTTTCTAGAACTCTGTCAAGACAACAGGAGATGTTCTTTAATACAGTGTTGCAAATTCAACTTGATCTAAAGCGTCATAAACAATTTCAGCAACATCATTTTGCTTGTACAGATAACAACGTGGTACAGAAAATGGTTGTGACCATAAAATCACATAGGCCTATCTATATGATAATGGTTTTACTCCAACTTGCATTTGGCATTATTTAAAGCGATGTGAAATTATATGATTGTTTCTTTCAGCCTTGGAAAGAAAGTTGTCTGTCAGGTCTAAACGGGAAGACCTATATCAGAAAGGAATTTTGACATCAGAAGATATGGAAAAAGGTTAGTTTTTGTTTAAATAATCACAGTCCTATACAGGCTGGTGTTGTATATACAGTCAGGGGTTTCAAAAAGATTTTGAGTAAGAGTTGGAAAATGAAAAGTAGGAGGAGCTTGGGGTGAGCCTTCTAGGGGATCTGGGGGCATGCTCCCCCAGAAAACTTTACAATTTAGAAGCTCGAAAACACCATTTTAGTACATTTTGGGGTCAAATTTTGGAAAAAATGTTGTGACTTAAGGGCCAAATATTGGGAGAAAATATGTATCTTCCAGGTTTTGAAACTTTTTTGTGCCAAAAGAATCATATCTTCAAATGACAGCTAGCACTTTCAACAGTTTTCACTGCTGGAAATTTATTCATTTGAAGTACTGGTCAGCAGTACATGTAGATTCTGACATAGTATTACTGGACTTGTAGTAGTGTTACTGCAAATGTTGACTAGTGCACTACACTGAGAAGCTGAAACAGAGGAGGGGAAGGATCTCTTTACTGTTCAACTACCAAGGCATTTGGCCTGGTTGTTGCCTTTGTTTCTTTCTCGGGGGAATTCTTCAGCTGTTCAGCTTGTATTGCATTCAGTTAGAAAGCTCCACGATTAAAACCATATATTTCGAAAACTGCTTCTAAAACAAAACCTGATTTGTCAAGCCCGCCCACATTCTTTGCCAATCAAAACGTGCATTCCAAAAGCAGTTATGTCACGAAATCATGAAACCAACAAGCGTCACTTGATCGGCAACATTACCAGAATACTCAGAATATCTGCGTTCCTTTCCTGCAGTAATTATAAATTCTACTTGGTTTTTGTTTGTACTTGAAGTGCTATTTGTGAAGAGCAAAGAACGAGACGATAAGTAAGCTGTTGGACAAAATTTGTTTTAATTATTTTCTTTAATCATCCATGGAAAAGTAGCTGCTGCACTTCTGCTAAATTTGGACAAGTAGTCAACGCTAGCATCGTGCAGTGCCTTGTTTTGAAACCCCTGACAGTATGGGTGCTTGTCTTCTTTTTAGAGATCAAAATCGACAATCTGGTTTTTTAGAAGTTTTCAGAGAAAAATTGAGGTTTTTATAGGAAAATGGATTTTTTTAGCCTTTTTAGGTTATTGTAGAAAAATGATATTTTTTCTACCTTTTTCAAAATTGTTGCTATAAAGCTTTGGATATATACAGGGCTTCTGGAGTTTCACGATGAAAATTTACAAAATAGCGCAGCATTGGTAACTGATTATGTGTCATTGTGCTGCAGGAGAGGTTAATTGTGCGGCAAAATTTTAACTTTTTCTTCAGTCATTATTTACCTTAAAATACTAATTATTATCCAGGTAGTTTTATGTAGTGATTGTATATGTAGTGCCTTAATCTTACTATTATGCCCACTTGAATGTGTAATTGCTTGGGATTAGTAGTTTGCACTAGATTGTTCAAACAAATTACTGTAACTTCATCCCAAAATTAGTACTAATTTGTGCAAATTAATACTGGCAAAAAAATTAAGTGAGAATGTGATGAAAGTTGGTTTCAGCACAAACTCAAAGTATTGGGTTAATTATTTTGTGGATAATTTTTTTTTATTAATTCTTGACTTGCTTTGTTTTAAGCAGTCATATCACAGTAGTTATCAAGTTTCGAATTAATTCAAAGTGAAGTTGGCAGCTGGAGCTTTTAGATGGAGGCTTTAAAGTTTATGTCACAAAACAAACACAAAGTTAACAGATAAAAAAAATAATTAAAATAATTTATCTTTTCAACAATTGTCAAAAATCAAATTTATCTTTTTCTTTCACAAATCTCAAGAAATAAATCCAGTTTTTGAGCATGTGAAGCTATTTTTGTAGTTAAACGGATAAAAATTATATTGGAATTTGGCTTAATGTTGGTTATGTAAAACCCCTAACCAGGCTCCCACTTATAAAAGGCCTGGTTAATAAACCAAAATGGCGACTGATGAAAACTGAACTGCACAAAAAAAAGCTCTCTACTCTCCCCTAGATGTAAGCAATTTGTTTCCTATTGTTTTAGAATAAATAAGTATGTATTAGCCAATCAAATAACTGGTAGTGTACATAAATTATTCAAGCAATGAAGCATCCACGTGCATTGAAAAACTTTCAAGTCGGAAATTCCATCATGGCATTGCCATCAACATCTGTTTTTACACTGTTGGAAGTAAGCGAAGAGATATTTAGAGATATGTTTGGTAATTCAGATTCAGATTCAGAATCAGATATAGATTTTTATGGATTTGAAGTCTCAGATCAAGAAGGTGAAAGTGATAGCGAAAGTGGAGAGGAAAACAACAGTGAAAGTGGACTCGAATACGATGAAAAGCTCGAGTGGACACAACAACTCAGTGAAATTGATGTTGAGGACTTTGAGTCTCCAATAGGCAAAACATTTCCCCTTCCTGACGATGCTAACCAGCTGGATGTTTTTCTGTTCTTTTTGATGAGCATTTAGTGGCCAGAATTGTTGAAGAAACTAACCGCTTCGCTCAGCAATGGCTCCGCGAAAGACCGGAACACCAAATCAACTGGACAGAAATGACAGCCGGTGAGATGAAGGCCCTCCTTGGTGGCAAAATCATAATGGGCATCAATTCTCTTCCTTCCGTGCTGGACTATTGGTCAAGTGATTCGTATTTGGGGAACGAAGGTGTAAAGAAAGTAATGACAAGGAATCGGTTTGAAGACCTCAGCTGATTTTTGCATTTTAGCGATTCAACCATTGCTCCCCAGCGTGGCGATCCAAACTTTGACTGGCTCTATAAAATCAGACCAGTGTTGGATTATTTCAACAAGAAAATGTTTGAGGTTTATAACCTAAGCAAAAAAATTTCTGTTGATGAGGGCAGGATTGCCTTTAAGGGACGCCTGACATTCCGTCAATACATGCCAGCTAAACCCACAAAATACGGAATTAAAGTTTGGCTTGCGGCGGACGCAAAAAATGGTTTCGTGGTGAACCACAGCATATATCTTGGAAAGGAAGCAGGGCAAGCCCATGAGAATGGCCTCAGTTATGATGTTGTAACCAACCTAATCAGGCAATTTTTTAACAAAAATCATGTCTTTTTTGACAGTTTCTTTTCCTCTCCAAAGTTGCTGGAAGATTTGCTGGCTCATAAAATGTACGCTTGCTCGACTGTTTGACCAAGCCGCAGAGGACTGCCAACTTGTTTAAAACAAAAGTTGAAGAGAAGTGGAGTGCTGTCAGAAAAACAATCTTGTATTTACTAAATGACATGACAAACGGGACATGAACATTCTCTCAATGAACATTGACCCAACTGAGCCACCAGTCACAAACCAAAGGAGGAAGCGAAACGGAGAAATTTCACAAATCGAAAAGCCAAAGGCAGTTGTCGAGTACAACAATCACATGGGGGGTGTTGACCATGCTGATCAGCTCCAATCATACTATAGCATCAGTCGCACTTCCAACAAGTGGTATAGGTATTTATTCTGGTTTATTTTTGAGGTTTTGCTCAGCAATAGTTTTATTCTTCACAAAGAAAACAGTGAACAGCAAAGGCGCTACACAGTATGCGATTTTTGTTTGGCCTTAGCAGAGCATTTGATCGGCAGATTTCAAGTTGTAGTGACAACAGGAAGCGTTCACTTCGAGCTGATGCAATTGTTCCTGTTACTGCTGGCAATGCTGCGGGTCATATTTGTTCAAGAAGACAAGACAAAGGAAGAAAGAGACACTCTATTCAGTGTAAGAAAAATGGAAGAAAGACAGTGAGCAACAAACCAAAAGAAACTGTTTACGAGTGTGTTCAGTGTGCTGTTGCTTTGTGCAAGGAGCCTTGCTTCCTTCTCTTTCATATGAACTGACTCTGCAATTTCAGCAGCAAACCTGTGTTTTTTCTCTTTTTGTATTCAAGACAGACACACTTTTTATTGCAGTTTTAAAATGTTTATTTCATTTGCCACCAAACTGCTACTAACATACTATTTTTCTTGCACCAGTGAAAACGTTGTTCGTGTAATTGTGGCAAATTCAAACTTGTTTGAAAGCTGTAACTTCAGCCACAAATTTATTTAGCTTACAGAATTATCACTGATGTTTTTGTAAATATTTTCAATAAATAACTATTTGTACATATATTTCTATGATTTGCATTGCTGTAAGTTTACTAGAATTCTACTGAGCATATATATGTTTTGAATATAGGTGTAAAATTTTACTCAGCATCCAATTTGACCTAGGAAATAACATAAGTTTTCATTAGGGCGGGGCCAGTAGGGAAAGGGTTAATCTACCACAAAGCTATTATTATAATTAGTTAAAACTGTTTTCTTTTTTGTGGTAGTTGATGAGTTACCAGAAAACAAGAATGTATCAGATCAATCAAAGCTGAACCAACTTCAAGAGCCCCCAAGGAAAGCTGGAATATTAAAGCCATCCCCAGTCCCTTCTCGTGCATCTTACCAGAGTGTTACTGAGGAAGAAAGTCAGAGTAGGAAGAGTGTTGGTTCTCAGAGTGTTATGGATCAATTGGCAAGAGAAATGGGTAAGTGCAACGCTAGGTAATCATGTTAATGAGTCAGCTGAGACTGACAATTTGAGGTAAACTTTCTTACAGAATATAAATTGAATCATGGTTTGTTCCTTGAGATATACCGTATTTTCTGAACTATAACTCATGGTAATCTGTTAATTTTACCTTGTATTTGAGAAGGTGTGGGTAATCCACCAAGGCTGGTTATCTGTTACATTCTGGAGTAGATATGGCTTCAACTACAACACTTGTAGTATTTTCAATGTTAAAATGATCTGCTAGTAAGATTTAAACATTGACGATATGTGTGGAAGTAGTGAATGAATAAAGGTGTGGGTTATATGCCGGTACAGGTTATCTGTTGACTTTTGTTTCTCTAAGTCATAAAAATGTGGGCAAAAAGGTTATCTACAGTGCGGGTTATAGTCCAGAAAATAAGTACTCCATCAGTTTGACTGATTCCTCTCTATTATCACAGCTAAGCGTAAAGCGGTAGAGGAGACCAGTGCTGGAGCGACAGTAACTACAGAAGAGAGTGTGGCAGAGAGACACCAGAGTGCTGACAATCAAGACAACCAGCAACCAAAGAAAGTGGCAGGGTAATAAAAGTTGTACGTTACAATTATAAATTATTATATAGTATGAGAGAAGATGACCAATCCCAAGTGGCAACCTTCCTTTCCAGATCAACAGGTCATTTTAGAAGTATCCTCACACAGACATCAAAACTATGCCATATACAGTCCACATGAGGATTATTCTCACCCTGACAATCCACATACATAATTTACATCTGAGGATTATCCTCACCCTGACAAGCCAAGTACGTAATTTACATCAGGATTATTATCACTCTGACAATCCAAGTACATAATTTAATACATCAGAAGATTATCATCACCCGACAATCCAACTACATAATTTACATCTGAGGATTAGAATCACCCTGACAATCCAAGTACATAATTTATATCTGAGGATGAAAATCCAACTATATACCATAATATCCGGGCAATTATCCACAGGTAATATGTTAATTTTTCTGTGTTTAGATGTTGCTGCAGATAATACGGAGGTGCGGGTAATGCAATAATTTCTAAATTATTTGGTATATATTTAAGTCATCCAGTAAATTGGATGAACATGAAAATAATTTTTCGTTGTTTACACTGTTCATCTTCATGCATTTCCACCTTCTAAAGGCATCTAATTCATGATCATGCTGAAACTTTTCCATTCATTTCATTTATGACACAGCACAATTAGAAATGTGATTTCCAGTGCGTGTGTAAGTGAAACACAAGAATATCAGTGAACTAGTCCAGTACAGTCATGAGTAAGAGAGTATATTGATTTCCTGTTTCAAGTGATTTCTAAGACCATGTAAGCTTGCGTTAGTTAAATAAATATCTGACGAATCTGCTCAATTCGACCCCACCCAGCACTCGCCCCAGCCTCTACTCAACCTAACAAAAATGGTGCTGAACAATTGCGATAGCACAATGCAATGCTAAAACGCAGCCAAGTGAAGTCAAAAACTTCACTAAATTGGATACAAAACTTGTCCTAAAAGTGAGGAGATTGTGGATAGATAGGGGAGTACTTTTTCCATTGAATTGGCTGCCTAATATCAAACATGGAAATTTTATGCTTTTTACATGGAATTGCCAGGAGTGCCTTTTAAGGCATTTTTAAATTGCTTCAAATTGAAAGTTCTCAAACTCTTTTGCATATTTTCTTCTGTTTTCGAGTGCGGGTCATCTACCGCTGCAGGTAATCTGCTTATTTATTTTTCT
Source organism: Hydrozoanthus sils (assembly GCA_027575215.2). Lineage (NCBI taxonomy): Eukaryota > Metazoa > Cnidaria > Anthozoa > Zoantharia > Hydrozoanthidae > Hydrozoanthus > Hydrozoanthus sils. Next base: position 1,487 of record JAOBRD021090900.1, on the reverse strand, counting down.
TTTTGTGGCCAAAATAAGTGGTGCGGGTAATCTCTCGTGCAGGTAATTGCCCAGAAATTACGGTAATTTACATCTGAGGGTTATCATCACCCAGACAATCCAAGTACATAATTTACATCTTATTACTATCCTCAATCAACAATCAATTAATATTATTGAGAATGTCGTAGAATTCTACTCACCCTGACAGTCAAACCATCATCAAAACTCCATCTAAAAACTGCCCTTTTTCTTTTGTTTGTTTTTCAGTCTGTTTTAACCTTTTATTCAGTCACTTAATTTTTAACTTCTTTTATAGCAAGCCACAAGGATGGGTAACCAAAAGTGGAGAATACTACAGGCAGAAATATGGTGCTGCAAACTTTAAGAAAGACAGAAGGTTATTTTGAATATTTTACATAATTCTGTACACATAAAAAAAGTATTATATTTGTACATTGCAATTTTTTTGTCGTCAATGACAGCACTTGACATGTTTGAAATATACTAAAACTGCTGGTGTCGATGATTATGTAAATAGGTAACATTGAAGTGCAGTTGTTTTCTTACTGAATATTGTTCCATCCTGAAAGCTTATAACAGCCTCTCCTGGGGTAGGACTGGTATGATAGGGGGGTGCTCGTCATAATTTTCAGGAGTACCCAAAATGGGCAATTGGGTGTCTTTTAGGGGTTTTGAAAGAAAAATCAAGATTATTTTAGAAAAACCATGTGTTTTAGGGATACAAAAACAAAAGCGTGTTTTTCTCTGCAGGTTTCTCCTTCCTTTGGTTGCAATGATGTTTTTTTTAGGGTATTCCTCGGTGAGCTTTTCTATCCATTTTACCGTGAAGTACCCCTACCCTGTAGCCTCTTAGAAAATCCTAACATTAAAGAATAGTTTCCATTTTGCCAACACAAGTTTCTTCCTTACTACAACTGCTGAAAAATTTCTAACACTTGTAAGTCACATCTTTGATATTAACTCTTATCTCACTAAGTTTTTAAAAATTAAAGTAATAAAAACTCAACAAATTTGCTTTGTGACTGACTATGATTCTACGGATGATGAACTTGTTCTTGTAGCTTTGCGACTATGACTCCACTGATAAAGAACCTGTTCTTGAAGTTTTGCGACTGACAATGATTCTATGGATGATGAACTTGTTCTTGTAGCTTTGTGACTATAACTCCACTGATAATGAACTTTGTCTTTGTAGCTTTGCGACTGACAATGGTTCTACGGATGATGAACTTGTTCTTGTAGCTTTGCGACTGACTATTATTCTACAGATAATGAACTTGTTCTTGTAGCTTTGCAACTGACTATGATTCTATGGATGATGAACTTGTTCTTGTAGCTTTGTGACTGACTATGATTCTATGGATGACAAACTTGTTCTTGTAGCTTTGCGACTGACAATGATTCTATGGATGATGAACTTGTTCTTGTAGCTTTGTGACTGACTATGATTCTATGGATGATGAACTTGTTCTTGTAGCTTTGTG
>JAOBRD021090793.1:0-11228 GCA_027575215.2 Hydrozoanthus sils | reverse complement strand
ACCTGTCCGAAAATAACCGCTACCCGAAAGTATAGTGGCCTCTTTTTTCTTAATTCTACGTTTCGGATCTCCTGCCAAATATACAGTGTTTGTGCAAAGAACAGAGGTGTGTTTTGCAAATCGAGTAGTTTTAGAGAATAACGACAATTTAATAGGAATGTACTACCGTATTTATTTAGAAAATCTTTCGGAATTATTTTCCAAACTGCTTGATCATCTTGTAAAAATCTCCTGATCCACGCTAGTTTTAGAACTCTGTTAGTTGATATGAAGTCAGCCGTTCCAGATATAATTATAAATAAGGTCATTTACTGTTGTGCAAAGTTTTCCGGTAGACATAAAGTCGAAGTAACGTGAATCAACTTGCTAGGAGCAAAACATTTTATTATTGTTATTTTGCCGATGATCGTTAGGTCTCTTGCGCTCCACATGATTAGCTTTCTTTCGAATTTAATAAGCTTTTCTTCGAATTGAGTTTATTCACATTCGACTTGGTTATATGAGACGTATACTCCTAAGGCTAAAATTGGTTCGACCGGCCATTTAAAACCAAAAGGTTTTTGTTTGCAGTCTTTTATGCTTCCTACCCACAGAGCTTCAGGTTTACTTTTATTTGTTTCTAGTATGAACATCTTGAGAAAAGCTCTAATTTGTCTAATAATGCCTTAATTGATTCCTAATCCCTTAGCATATTGGCACATTTTAATTTCTTTATCCTTTAACAAGAATTCCTTTGATTTGCGGATCCTCAGAATTTCAAACCCATAACAAAAAGCAAGCCCGATAAAGGGCATCCTTGTTTCACACCGCGTACGCGTTGCAAGTTAAAAAACGAGGGTGAGTAGCGATTGTTGCAACGCTTTGTGGAGTCTAACAGTGATTGTACATTTTAAGCATTTCACCCCTCCAAGTGGACTGTTCTTTTTCCGGAAACGTCGCACGCCATACATCCCACAGATTTTATAGAGAACTAATTTTTTTTTATCTCGTTTATAACGTTTGTCTTTTCTGAGACTGGTCTTCCTCCTTTCTTGTCTATAAAGGGCAATTGAAATCTCCAGCGATAACTAACTTTTCGTTGGCGAAATCCTTTGACTTGTCACTCAATAAATTAAATTTAAGGTACTCAACTTGTTTTCCAGTATCGTTCGGTGCGTATATATGTTTACAAACGCCATATTTGTTTGCCTTATTTCTGCTGCAATTACCAAAAATCCTCCCTTCTTGTCATGAATAGTTTTTTTAATTTTAATATTTGAATTGGGTTTAATCAAAATCATGCCACCCTTACTGTGATTTGTCTCGTGACTAAACATTACGTCTCCTCCCCACTCAGCTTCCAATCCATTCATTTTCAACTTCGTTCGTGCTAAATGCCTCTTGAATAAAGAAATTTGCGCATTTTTTTGGCCATCTTAAAACTTTTCTTCTCTTAATCGATTTGTTCATACCTCTTACATTGACTGATATGCACTTGAAAGCTTCGCGATATCTGACACTATTTAATTATTGTTTGGCGTACTTTCAACTTTCAACTTTATTATTGCAGTGTAGTAATATACAGTTTTCCATGTTTACTACCGCAGTTAGCGTGGACTAGCTATTCGAGGCTGGCAGTAATATAAAATATGTATATCTTATAAGAAAGCGGAGATTTATAGTAAGATATAATATTCATAATTAATTCAAAGTATTTATAAGTCCTATAGCGTATATAGAGAATATGTATTAATTATATTAAATCTTTAGGTTCATAATATTTATAGAGACGACATTTGTATAATAAAGAAATAAGTATCTAAATATGTATTACATATTGTAGTTAAAAATTGAATCGAGATAGTAAAAAAAACCAGAAATATCATTTTGCAGAAATTAAAATTGACAATAGAGAATCGATATCTATCGAACATAGTGCCTAACTTGTAAAGAAATAAAGTCAACTTTGGGCGAGTTTTGTAATTAACTAGAGTTTCTAATTCAACATAATTGTCCTCCTCTGAAAGCATTTGTAACAGTTTTGTGTGTAAAGTTTTCTTCAAAGAAAATTTTGGAAGTTTACGCAGTTGGCAAAAATGAGTATTTTTGTTTATTCAATCTTGAGTAGTTTACATTATAATTTCCTTTAGCAGACAATCTGGTCTAGATCTTATGCTTATGTACCTGGTCTAAAGCAATGAATAAATTATTTATATTTGGTGGTGTTAAAGTTGTTTGATATATCATGCATTAGATTAGACACAGACTTTAAGTAAAGCATGTTAAATGGCAGAATGTCGGCAGAAAGAAAAAGAGGAATTGCATGAGAGGAATACTGCCCAAAATAGATGAGGCGCATAGCATGTTTTTGAAGAATAGTAGGTTTTTCGGTATATTTTTTGGCAGCATGCCCCAGGCATTAATACCGTACGATAGATGTGGGAGTATGAGGGATCTGTAAATATCTAACAACGCTTGTGTTGGAATTTTAAGTGTCTCATTCGAGCAATAACACCTACAGTTTTACTTATTTTGGAAGCAATGTGGCTGAAAAAGATGTGATACTTCCATGTGAGAGTGTTATCGATAAGTACTCCTAGATATCTTACATATTCTTTATTTTCCAGTGATTTGTAGGTATTACTTTTATTGTCAAAAACTTTAAGATTAACTTTATAGTTTATTCGATTTTGGTAGAGATGAAAGATGATAAAATTTGACTTGTTGATGTTAAGGGAAAGTTTATCTGCAGTCAGCCAATTTTCTAAGTGAAAGATCTCTAGATTGACAATATTTTCAAGCGTCTTTAAAGTTTTGTCTGCAAGTAGCAAATTGGTATCATCAGCAAACAAATAGAATTTGAATTTGTGGGATGAATTATAAATATCATTGATATAAAGAATAATAAGTAGTGGTCCCAAGACTGATCCCTGAGGCACCCCTGCTATTGTTATTTCATTATTTGATATACAATCACCAATTTGTGTAGTTTGAGTACGGCCGATTAGGTATGAAGAAAACCAGTCATTAACTATGCAACGTATTCCACAGTGGTGTAGTTTTTTCAAAAGCATTGTATGATTCACAGCCTCAAACGCCTTTTGAAGATCAATAAATAGACCGCATGTAAAAAGCTTACGATCGAATTAGTTTCTCGAAATCCATATTGCGAACGTACAGCACGTTATGTTTTTTATCCGATTATACATCATTTTTTCAAATAATTGGTTAAAAATCGAAAGGAGGGAAATTGGTCTATAATTTGATGGGTTTGTTGGCATCCTTCCGTCTCATGAGACGATGGGTATCACATTAGGACTTTTGGTACTTTCGGGAGTGGCTCTGTAGCCGCTACAACGAACTGTTGTTCTCCATTTGGCGCGATCATCTGCATAGCTCTCCCCACTTGTTAACATCTATGCCGTTTAGCTTCATGTTGTGAGGTGAGGACGTCCTACTGGACGGGAGCCTTCTCCTAGTTCTCCATACAGTAGATCCTTTGAGAAGCGGCCAGGGTCCATGCGTCGAACGTGGCCCAACCACGTAAGTCGCCTCTTGCTAAGGATAGCGAATATACTTGGGATGCCTGCACGCTTTAGAACTTCAGAGTTTGTTATCCTCTCTTGCCAGTGGATGTTAGTCACCCATGGGATTGGTTAACAAAGGCGCCAAATCTTAGCAGCGTATGCACATTTAGAAATCTACCGATGAGAGTAATACTAACAATCGAATATTTTGGATTAAGCCAAATCTTCTTAACGAAAAAATGAACAGAACTAACAAAATACATTAAATTACGTAAGTACAAACACATACTGTACATACTTCTATTAATTTTTTGCAATCAAAACGTTGCCATAGCAATTTTAATTGTAATTACAAATTACGAATAAAATTTCACGTCAAAATTAAAGAATAATTTGCGTCATACCTTTAGCCAATCAGTCTCATAAGATAAAGATACATAAAAATAAGGAGCTTTTAAGCTTTAAATTTTACCTCGATACCTGTGTTTTGTTAGTTTATTGCGATTTGACTCATTTTAACTCAGCCAGAGTTCTCGTTAACTGCCTTTCGAGCAATCGAAACTTGATTAGCAAATTTAGCTCTGAGTTAAGAGTTAACCATCCTTCGGCTTCGAGCAACCGGGCCTTGATAATTTGAATACATCTGTTTAAGGCCGATTTCAATGCTAACCTTATTCATCAGTTCTCCCTTGTAGTTGCAAAATAAATGAAAAATTAGACATAAACTGATTGAAATTAGTTATCTTTAACAACTTCTTTTCGTTTGTTCATTCTTTAAGTTATTTAATTAGCACTGTTTTGGACGATTACTATGACCGCTGTAAAACGGGAGGGATTCACATGAGACGGCTAAGTTTATTTCAGACGCTAAAAAGGAAGAAATCACGAGTTGCAACCGCAAGGAAAGACGGGGGGCGTACGTACGTGTCGGTCACAGTTTTCGCGCCAAAACAGATTTTGCAATTACGTCAATCGGAGCAATTCTACTTCGTCATTGGTCAAAGTCGCTACAAAGTCACGTGAGATAGCACGCGGCAAGCGAGCGGGCAGTTGTGCTTGGTGATCGAGCAGGCCGGTTTGCTAAAGCAAACCCCAAGCGAAAAAATGTCAAAAAACACTTCTGACGAATTACAACTACTAGAGGAAGATTCCGAGGACGAACACCCATCTAGAGACGATCATGATCGTGGTAAAGACGTTTTCATGTCCTTACTTTCACGGATCAACGACATGACGGCCATGGGCGAATCGATCAAACGCCTGAATCATTGCACAAGCGAGGCAGAAACTGCTGCTAAAAAAGCTCGCCACTCACCTGAACCAGGTGATAGTAGTGTTGTAGACGAGCTGTTAAACTACGGGCAAAGTGCCGGTGGGCAAAAGGCTGGAAACCTCGAAAGTGAGGACAGTCTGTTTGATGAAAAAACGCAATCGATGAATGAAAGCGAACGCATCGCTGCGGCGGTTCCCGAAAAACTCGCGAAGGTCGCAAATACAAGTTGGCTGCACAAGCTAAGGCGACGAACAGCTCAAAGAGATATCTGCTAAATACCATAGAGCTTCAAATTGCAATAAAACGGCTGTCCCAAAAGTAAACGATGAGATTTGGGGAAAACTATCAAGGTCAGCTCGAGGTAAAGATGTCAAATACCAGCACCTTCAAACGAATGTGACGGAGGTAAGACATATTGTTGTCAAACTGACTGAATCAGTGATGGCTCTTAAGAAAGAAGCTGAACCTAGCTTAGAAAAGGAGCTTATTGGCCTACTGGTCCTGACAACGGATGCTATTGCACTTTTGAAATTACAAAATTGCTCTCGAAACTTGTGATTGAGCGATGCAAACACGAATATGGGAAATTTTTATCTACTATATTTCTTCGCCCAAAAAGGGACGGCACTAAGCGTATGATTTTAAATTTTACATCCTTAAACCAATATGTTGTTTACCAACATTTTAAAATGGATACAATATGGACTGCGGTTGACATGATGAAACCGAACTGCTATATGGCATCTATCGACCTCAAAGATGCCTACTACTCTATTTCTATTGATAAACAATCCCAGAAATATCTCAAGTTTAAATGGAGGGGAAACTTACGTGTTTTCCTAAAGGCTTGGCACTATGCCCATGAAAATTTACTAAGCTACTTAAACCTGTATACTCCACACTAAGACAAATGGGACATTTGTCTGTTAGCTACATCGATGACTCATATTTGCAAGCCGATTCTTATGATATGTGTCTTAGAAATATTATTGACACGACAACACTCCTGAACGCTTTGGGGTTTGTGATACACCCAGAAAAATCTATATTTGTACCAACACAAGGGCTTGTTTTCTTAGGATTTCTCCTAGACTCTACATGTATGCAAATCTCCCTAACACCTGATAAGGCATTGAAAATAAAATCGGCTTGCCAGCAGCTTCTGGATATTGTCCAACCATCAATTAGACAAGTAGCAAAGGTTTTAGGTCTACTTACATCTAGTTTCCCAGGTGTAATGTACGGACCACTACACTACAGATATATTGAGTTAGATAAAATACAAACCCTCAGATATAATAGGGGTAATTTTGAGGGATCAATGTTATTATCCTCTGATGCAATAAAGTACTTAGAATGGTGGATACAATTGGTAGAATCGGCATACAGTAGTGCCAATCATGGGGTCCCTCAGCTCAGTATGACCACTGATGCATCAAAAAAGGGGTGGGGGTGCATGTTAGAGGGTACTCCCACTGGTGGCTGCTGTACCCCAGAGGAGGCAGAAAGCCACATAAACGTTTTAGAAACAATGGCAGTGCTATTTGCATTAAAATCATTTAAAAACACAATATCAGGGAAAAAAAATCAAAGTTTTAGTTGATAACACGACAGCAGTTTCATGCATTAACAATATGGGGACTTGCCACTCTATAGATATAAGTAGACTAGTGATTACAATCTTGGAGTGGTGTATATCACACAGTGTCTGGCTTATTGTATCCCACATTCCGGGGAAGGACAATATAACTGCTGATGCAGAATCAAGGAAAACCCGCAGGGAAATTGAATGGAGTCTAAACCCCAAAATCGCTAACCTAGGTTTTCGTCAATTACATGTCACTCCAAGTGTCGACTTATTTGCATCTTGAATTAACTATAAGTGAAAAAAATGTTTCCTACCTACCAGATCCTGGGGCGTATGCAGTCAATGCTTTTCATATTTCATGGGAGGGAATGTGTTTCTATGCTTTTCCCCCCTTCTGCATAATTCAAAAAGTTCTAAAGAAAATACGGGAAGATAAAGCAACAGGTCTTATGGTTGTACCATACTGGCCTACACAGCCGTGGTGGCCATACTTAACTTCCCCTATTATCCTACCTAGGGACAAGGACACTCTTCAGCTACCGTCACAACCACAGTTACTTCATCCGTTACACAATACTTTAACCCTGTTACTATGCCACTTGTCAGGACAAGACTCACTCAGCAAGGACTTTCAGAAATAGCTTCCAACATCACGGAAACAGTATCAATCATACCTCACAAGATGGCAACAATATTGTAGTGAACAACAAATTGATCCAGTTTTGTCAACTGTAACAAATGGACTGAACTTCCTGGCTGAACTGTATAGAAAGGAACTCTCCTACAGTACAATGAATACTGCAAGGTCTGCTTTGTACACAGTTATTTTCCCTCCTGAAGGTGGCACCTTTGGGGATCACCCACTGGCCACTAAGTTCTTGAAAGGGATGTTCAATATGCGTCCATTTCTTCCACGCTACCAAGAAATTTGGGACGTTTCTATAGTTCTGAGATATCTAAAATCCTTGTCATCCCCGAACAAGCTCAGCCTAAAAGAACTTTCGCTTAAGTTAACTATATTAATAGCCCTTCTGTCAGGACAAAGATGTCAAAATATTCATGCACTGAACATTTCACAAATGACATTTTCAGATGACGTATGTATCTTCTCTATAAAAGAACTTCTCAAAACGTCCAAACCAGGAAAACATTGTTTGGCTAATCCAACGGTCGCTGTTTGGCTGTTACGACCGATATGTAGGTAATCCAATCGATATTTATCTCTTTCCAATTAATGTTTATGTCCTGATCAAACCCGTGTTACTTTGCCAAACATGTTCAAGTTTGTCCATTCGCCGAAGAAGTTTGTTTTATGCTAAGCCAATTTAATGCTGGTAGGCTATTTTACCCAACCTGGTGAGACTTTGGCCAACCTGGGCCCTGGTCAATTCTGGAAAAAAACCTGATCAAATTTGTGACCTGGTGGAGTTTTGATAAATGATTAGGCGATTTTAAAAATGATTGATGAATATTTCAAAAAAATATTTTAGAATTAAAACTCATTTTTTTCTTTTTAAATTCTTCGATCGTGTTGAACAAGTCTGGTTAGACTGGAACCTCGTATCGTACAAGCTTTTTTTGTAAGAACAACTTTGTAAGAACGAGGTTCGGAAAATTTTACCGGTTCTCACACAAAAAAGCGTGCATTCAATTTGTTTTTGTCTTAGCCCAAACTTCCGGAAGCTTAAAACTATAAAATAAATTAAATGAATGAATTCGTGATTTTGTGCTATAATCTAACAAAATGAAATTCTCAGCCATTTCTCAGCCTCGAGTGTGTTCTTAACATGTTCCATGCAAGTTACTTTGGTCGATTAAAAACCTGACGTTATAGAAAAGGCTCTTATAAAAAAAAGAGTGAAGGCTGACGAGATGGCGTAACACGCATGGATGGGAACCATAGGTCACGTCGGGTGTTTCGGCTCGCCTATGGGCCGAGATGGCAGCAGCAACCTAGTTGAAAATAATGACGTTGAAGACGGCGTAATTATAGGGCAAAACTGTACTATTTCTCCCTTCCCCCAAAAACCAGCGAGCCGGCTCGACTGCTAGGCTAAAAAACTCCCGTAGCTTGCGCTCACTTCGCAGATTTTCGTAACGTCACGATTTTTAACTAGGTTGAGACAGATCACGCGACCCCGTTCCCATCCAGTCTTTCCACTATCCATGGTAGAAACAATTTCAAACCCGCACTGAAATTTTTCGATGCTGAGATTCAAATATTTCAATGAGGTAATATCTTTGTTTTGGCCATTGGTGTCAAGATAACAAAAGAGACCAAATTTAACAAGGGTTCATTAAGGTCTTTTTTTTCTTTTGGTTTTGGAGAGAAAATAAGCGAAAGACGTTAATGAAGCCTTCAACAACAGCAATGTCTTTATTGGCCGAGGGTAACACTTAATAACTGGGCTAATGAACTTGTGGCCCTTAGTTGAAGGATTTGTTTCACTGATACCGTGTATGTCTTTTCGGTTAAAGCTCTTAAATATATATTCTTAAAATAATCCGTAAGATTAAATATTAGTTCCTAGTATTACTTGCATAGGATTTAGGATTCATAAACTGATATAGGTCAATAATCTGATATCAGTTTTAGTTTTTTCTGCCCTTAACGCCAGAGAGAAATCTTAATCAAAATCTCTCACTGCTACGCCAAACTGAGTTATCAATTACTATTATCATTAGAAGAATAAGTCATTTTTATTTTAGTTACAACATTGTTAGCGAGATCTCTCGAGTCATTCTAAAACTAGAATAATGTTTCTGTAGGATCGTCCAAGCCAAGAAATGACGAAAGCGAAACAAGAAGCAAGAGATTAGTGACAGGAAGAACTAACAACACCGTCGATTTAAAAGATAGGTTGAAAGCCCTGGTAAATCTAGAAAAGTATTGTGCAGCTCGGAGTCAGTTTTGTCCTCCCGCCCCGCCGGGACCTCCAGGGAGGCCTGGACCCAAAGGTAATCGAGGAGCAACTGGTCGAACAGGAAAGCAGGGGCGACAAGGAACTAGGGGATTGCAAGGATCACAAGGACCGATTGGGCCGCCAGGTGTTATGGGTAGAAAAGGACCTCGAGGCTTGCCGGGACCAAAGGGTATTCCTGGTCGATCAATGGAAGTTCCTAAGGTGATAGTATCACCACGTTCTGTGGTTGTAAATGAAAACAGCTCACTTACGATTTACTGCTCAGTAACAGGGAACCCTACACCGACTGTAGAATGGAGCAAATTAAATGGATCCTTAGCTACAGGCAGATTGCATACAACCTCTTCAGGGCAACTTACAATCAACAGAGTTCAGTTTGACGACAGAGGAATATACAGATGTAAGGCAAAGAACATTCTTGGAGTGGCGCATGCTCAGACATCCTTGGTGGTAAATGGTAAGCGTACCATGAAAATCATTTTTTGCATTATTTTCTTTCTTATTGGTATTGAAGGCAAATGATTATTTTTTTTTTGTTATATTTTGTTTTGGAAGTTGCTCCAAGCGCGACTTTGCAATCAGGTCCAGTCTATTGGCAAGACGGGAAGAATGGTACTCTAACCTGCCTCGTGCTAGGGTACCCCAAACCAAAAACCACTTGGTTCAAACTACCAGGACAGATAGCTGCACAAAGGATGATAGGTAGTGATACACAACTAAGTCTAAAGAATGTACAGAGATCTGATTCAGGTCTGTACACCTGCCGTGCATCAAACCTTCTGGGTGCACGAGAAGCCTCAGTTACGGTTGTCGTAGTAGATCCTCCAGAGTTTATTGTCAAGCCCCCACCGAAGTGGAACGCAACTGTTGGTGAGACAATACAAATAAACTGTTCCGTCACGGGTTACCCTCGTCCTGATGTTACCTGGAGACGGGTAGGAGGCCGATTGCCATCAGGAAGATCGGAAACACGTAATGGTATTTTGATTGTTCGAAGAGTGACACTGCAGGATTCTGGGAATTATATCTGCTCTGGTGCGAGCCATGCTGTTCTCAAGAAAGTCGAAGCTGCTGTTCAGCTGAACGTGCGATTGGGTCAGTAATATAATTCATTTTACATTTAGCCCAAACACATATTCTCAAGTTAGAGATATTGTACATGTGCTGAAATTCACAGTTAATGCTTTTTTTACAATCAAACACACACAATACAAACACTTACACTGATTACTCCCCTTAGATTTTCTGAAAAACAATAGTGATATAAGGGTCTTTATTGAAAAACAAAATAGCTTCTAATTTAGGACATAATTAACAAAGTTTAGAACATTACTTCGAGTATTTTGAAATAGCATTTAACGTTTACATCTCAAAATCAGATGTAACAAACTTTCAGAATACACAGAATTACCCAAAGGTACTTGCACTCAACAAATCTAACGCGTTTGCATTTGAAGCAATCCACTACTTCTTTTTTAAGCTTTCCCCCTCAATGTTTGCTCGTATTTAACTAGTTTGCGACCGATTCGTTTGTATTTTCTTGTTCTCAGTTTTTTTCTACTGATTTTTGTTTTTTGTCGTTGTTGTTGGTGTTGTCGAAGTTGTTATTGGTACATGGTGTCGACGTTGTCAAAACAACATTTGTTGCTGACATTGGTATCGTTAGCAATGTCTTTGGCGTTGTTCCTGACTTATTAGTTGTTGGCGTCAAAAGAAGACGCTACAAATCTTTTCTACCTTATGGACATCATTGTTGCTAATCTTGTCATTGCCTCTCCTGTTACTGTCATCGACATCGTTGTTGTCCACTTTGTGAACGTTGTTGCCAACCGTTGTCTTCCCAAACACTGTTGTTTCCGTCATCAAGTTCTTTTGTTAGTGTCGTCTGTTTTGCTGGTGCCAGAGCTTATGTTTAAACGATGCTAATATTTTAGTAG
>JAOBRD021090583.1:0-11228 GCA_027575215.2 Hydrozoanthus sils | reverse complement strand
GCTCTCGTCCCAAATTTCGCGCGGCCGAAAAAGAAAATCTCACCAAAACTAAACGGAAACGCTTGCTACGCAGGCTATCAAAAAGGCTATGCGCTGTAGCCTTTCTGTTATAAATATCTATGCGCAATAGATAGTTAATAAGGTATATACAAACATTTTTCATAAGAACCAGCAAATAATATTCTTAATTTTTTGGCGATTTGACCTCCCTCGTAAATTGTTCTTATTTCTATGTGTGTTTAAATCGAAGAAAACTAAGCCTACAAGGTATTTAAATACATGCATGCATTGGAAAACAAATTTTGATCAATTCATCCCGCGGATTTATCATGAATGCGCAGCTGAGTAATTTTTGATTCCCAAACTTTTCTTCACACCCCATGTTTGCTGGTAGTTACCACAAGCAATAGAAACAAAACTAGTGAACTGGTGCTTTTGGACACTGTTTACAAATTTCCGAGAAACAAAAGGTTTTTTATTTATTTATAAATTTGCGCCATGAGAAGAAATCTAGATAGCGCTGTAGGCGTCTTCTTGTCGAAGAAAAGTAGCCAATAAAACATTGTAAATTAATTAAGAACAAAAACAAGAGTACAGAACTACCCGTCAAGTTTATTCCAACTCCGTAGGGAAGCAAAATGAGTTCAACAGACCCAGTTTATTGAATGTCAGTCACCAAACTTCTTTTTCAACGAAAAGCCTGGGAAGTTAGATTACAATTCTTCCGAGCTCGAGCACCGAAGTTTTACTTTATTTCGAGGTCAAAATCACTAAGAACGCCGAGCCTGGAGATAAAACCTTTAATGTTGACCTACAATTAAAGAGATTCCGGTCTGAGCGCTAGCGCATCTAATGGTTCTATTTTACCATAAGAAAAATTTGCTATGAAGTTTATCTCGACGTTCAGTTATCATATGCAAGAACCGAACAACTTTGCATACCTTTTATGGAAACTGCGAAGGAACCAGGTTTGCTGCTTACAGCCGTTACATGAAGAGAGTCTAAAGGGCAGAAAGGAACGACGGTCTGCACGTACTCACTCTGTTAGCTTCATTCACAACCATACGGCTTTGCTACTATTGTTGTCAAACAATGCCAACTTCTGTGCAGTTTGTGGGTGATAACTGCAGGAAATAATTCATGATATATAAATGAAACAGTAAGAGCTTTGTGAATAAGGGAGTTCATTGTCATCGAAAAGAAAACTTTTGAACGAAAACTTTTACATTTTCGATTATGTGACGCTCTTTAGGTAAATCTCAAAATCTAATCTTACAACTACATATACAAAACACAATTGTATATATGCTACAATATTTCAGCCATGATTTTGAAATAAACATTTTTCAATAAATTCAGTTTGATTTGAGGCTCTCACTTCATCTTGATCCCGCTTGAAATAAAGTTCTTTGTAAACTCTGAATAAAAGAAGAACAAAATAATAAATATCTCTGTCTAAATACACGAAGAAAAACGCTTTAAACTTTTAACTTATACGAAACTGCAGCCGATATTTTCTTTCATGGTAAGATGAAAATTTTCAACGTACTAATTTAAGAAAAAGTTCCATTGATAAAATAGTAGAAATTATAATTACTGCTTTACATTTCGTCAAAGCTGATTTTTTTCGCTCTTCTTACCACAGTCTTTGAAATCGCTTCTTCTCTCCTTTGCTAAAACAATTGCACTACATTTGAACAGTGCGGTTTGCCTTAAATGCTAGAATACTGCTGGCTGAATTCTTTGCCTTTCTGAGTTTCGAGCACCGTCCAGCAATAATACAAAATCAATCAGGACTGTCGTAAAGTGCAAAGTTTTTTTAAGGTGAAAACAAAGATTTATTGACTTCTCAGCATGTCTCTGAAACTAGTGCATCAGTCAATTTTTCAGAGCAAAAGTTTCAAAATATTTACTAAGATGTCCCGCGATGGAGTTTAGTTTATCTGTGCGAGCTATGACGTCCCTTCCTATACCGCATGCTGCTACAGTCAGAAGCCAAAATTGGACAAAAGAAAAAACAAACATTCGGGCTTTTGTTTATTCTGAAAATCGAGCTAGTTTAACGTAAACGTTTTTTTTTCAAAGAATTTGCGAAATCAAACCTAGCGTTTCTAGCTACTTCTAGGTTTCTTTTGTGGCGTTCCAAAGCTTTGTGAAAACCTAAGTTTTGTCAGCGACTCGCGTCTTGCATTAATATTTTCATATGAATAATCTGCGCCAACAAGACAGGCATTTAATCCTCAAATCGAAACTTGGATGGTTATTCCATATTTGCTCGACTATAAAAAAATAAGTCTGCAGATATATATCGAGTTAATTAAATCACTAAATGGACTGAACTGCATAGCATTCGCATTCAACGCGGAATACACCAGTTTGATTTTTTAGAGGTCTTTAAAGATTTAAAAAATCCGTGCAACAAAAAAGAAATCACGTCGATGTTTTTGTATGTGTCGATGTTTTTGTATGTGACAACCAAAAATCTTTGGTGAAACTTGATTATATTTTTTAACAACCCGATTTCTTGTGTCTTCGTCTATGAAGTTCAATGTTTCTTCTGATGCCTGCCGGTCTTTAAAGTGTATATGAAGTAAAAAATTTACATTACTTCAGTGGATAGACCTTTCTAAATGAATCATAGCGGTGAAAATAATTGGTCAAAATCTTTCAAGATTCTTGGAATACTAACATTTAAAGTTTTCAACTCATGACGTCACGAATGGTTCCACTCAAATTTGCATTTTTTTAGAATCTGCTGTCAATCCATAACCTTTAAGCCAAAGTTTGGCTGCTAATGTATCTCGAGATATAATAAGATCATCAGTCAATGTTTCAGGCTCAAATTAGTCCAAAGGTCATTGATTAACAGCAGATCTAAATGAATTCCAAATTTGTCAGAACCACTCATGCCGTCATCAGTGGAAAACTTTAAATGCAATTATCTCCAGAACCGTAGAAGATTTTGAAAAAAATTTTCGTCGCTATTCCCCATTTAGCAAAGTCTATCCATTGAAGTGATAAAAATTTTTCACTTCATATGCAATTTAACTGGGCTGGTTTGTGTATAAGACATCTTACAAGCCGTTAGAGAAAAGCAACTTTTGAATTTTCATTTTTAAAAGAAGTATGACTACAAAGGAATTGTTCAATTTTTGTGACATGAGAGGCGGGTGATTTGATGTAGAGTGAAACCGATCTTTGCTGGTTAGTAAAGGGGATTAAGCCCCACTTATGTTCAGAACTGACTATATATACGAAAACTACTAAAAAAACAAGTTTTAACAAATTTTACGAGAATTCAAATTTTACGTATACACAACTAGAACAAATGTCAACAACGACTAGAATAAATGTCAGTAATGTAGTCTGCTAAATGTGCAGGGATGCGTCTGGATCGCGTAGATCTGCGCGGTCCTTGTTGAACTGGTAAAGACACGGACGGGACCGAGGATGGGACATCTGCTTCATTGGCTTCTTCGGCTGGGTCGGATAGAGCTGGTGATGAGCACTCTTGCGCCTCTGGCTGTTCGGTCTGGAGATTGCAGGAGGGATTGGTGGAGGGCAGGGAGGAGGGGAGCTTTCGACAGTGATGTCTACCTCGGCATCCTCATTTGTGACACGTCTGGGAGAGTCCTGATTGGATGTGGTATCAGCAGGGACTCTGAAACAGTCGGACAGCTTGACACGGTAAGATGAACTGCGTAATTGGTTGCCCACAAACTTTTTGATGTTGCAGAAGGGGCTTTCGATAGAGACAACCAGATAGCGATCTCTGGCACGTGACTTGTTTCGGTCAGTATGGAGATAGACCAAATCGCCAACAGTAATTGGTTGAACTGAGCTTGGTAGACTCGTTGGGGCTTTGGATACCTCGCTGAAAGGGTGGTTCTTTAGACGTTGCTTGTGCTGTATGGCTAGCAGGTAATCATCGTTAAGGGTATCTGTTGGTTTGAGAATTGGTCTCGCTGGGTCCACATTTCTCTTGCAGACAAACCACGTGAACGGATTCGGGAGTTAAGGGAAGCTGTAGCAACGGAGAGGGTCAGGTTTGTTGCTTGTCCGCCAAGTGGGTCTTGTCTGAGAAGTGATTACGGATTGTCTGCCAGATAGACTCCGTTGAGGACGTTGAGTTCTTTACGAGGGAATTTCTTGAGATTGTCGGATAATAGTTCGCGATCTGTCCCAGCATAAGCTCGAGAAAATTTACTTTCTGTTGGGCAGTTAGACGGCAAGCTTCGGGTACAGATTCACCATCTTTGGTGAGACCACGTAGCGGTTGAGTTTTTGTTTTCTTTTGCCATTGGAATCCCTCCGCGAGGAAGGGGGCAAAATTACTGTCTAACGACAGAGAATAAACCAGATTTTGCTTCAGTTTTTGAAACTGTTGATAGTTTCTGTCTTCGTTAAGCACCACTGTTTCGGGGCCCGGTGAGTTGAAGCCATGTCGTTGCTCACAGCAATCGAGTAGTAGATTAAGTGCTTATTCGGCGACTCTCTGCCGTTTTGGCTCTTCTTTAGTCGATTTGTTGACTCAAGGCGATGTAGAAGCTTGGGTAAGACCAGCGACTGCCACCACGCCAGTTAGTAGTGGAGGAGAACCAATACACAAAACCTTTTTATCGCGGAGCTAGAACTACAACACAGGTTATTGGGCGGAGAGAAAAACAAGATGGCCGAGCCCGAGTCGGTCACGTGCATAAGTGATGGTACCGCTGACCGGTACTGGCGAACACCAACCAAATTTATAAGGGTGATATAAAGTTGTTCATTTTGTGTTCTGTTAATCAGTAATTTCAACTGCTTACATTTAAATCGCTTTTTGGGAGAAGTAGATGAAAAGGGAAGAGATGACAAGGTAGAAGACCTATTAGTAACCGTACGGTAAAGGCCACAAAAAAAAAGTTGAAATGTGTTACGGTTGCAGTGCCAAATCCTCTTTCGTTCATTGCCATTGTATTCATCGAGATGGGAGACTGGCACTGCAACCGTAACACATCACACCAGTTTCAAAATGGCGGCGCGCGAGAAATTAATTCAAACCACGGAAATGGTCAAAATGGCGGTTGGCGTTCGAGTTTCTTGACAGAAGGGTGGGTTACCTGTGGTTTGAAGTAATGAAAGAGTACGAGAACTACATAAGACTCTATTATCGCAAGCTTCATCATTTAGGAAGATAATTGTTGTTGTAGTCTTCAATGATTTGTACATTGATTCAGAGTGTTTATTCTCTCTATATAATCTGGAAAGAAGATGGAGAGATGATGACGCAATAACAAAATATGTTACGGTCTAAGTTAAGAGCAAGTTGGCTAAAATTTTGAGGAATAAAACCACAACTTCGAATTTTCTATTTTGCGCAAACATGTTTTGGCAATAGGTCCATTTCCTTCTTCAGTGCAGTAAGAAGATTTTACAGTGAGTAGGAATATAAAAGTTGGAAATTAACATAGTAAAAACTATAAAAATAACTTAAGATTAACGTGGTATAACTGTTGATTAAGTGTCGTCCTTTCCCATAAAATATGTAAGGCCTCCTTGATTTTTAGCTCACGCTATTGTTAGCTTTATCCAAAACTTAAAAGCAACTCTAATGGGACTGATCTCTACAAACCCGTGATTTTTCCAAATGTTTGTAAATGTGGGAGACTCTGACAGTTGTTAGGTGCACACATATTCGCGTGGACAAATGTCGGGAAGCTTCGCCGATGTAACTAGCCTTACAGTTAGCACATGTAAGTTTATAGACCACGTTCGAATGGAGACCAACAATGACAGAGTCTTTCCCGGAAAAAATCGAGCCTATTTTGAAAGGGCAAAAAGCTAATTTTATGTCTAAATTATTACAATAGCGCTTAACCAACCGACTAATTCGCTTCTGTGCGATAGCAGAAAACATTCGTACGTACGGTATCTTGAAATAAGAAACAGTTGGTTTGCTCTCGTTGTTGACTGTGTTACCGGAGTTAAAGACATTGGTGACGTAACTTTTATAATTCCAACTTTTATATTCCTAGTCACTGTAAAATCTTCTTGCTGCACTGAAGAAGGCAATGGACCTATTGCCGAAACATGTTTGCGCGAAATAGAAAATTCAAAGCTGTGGTGTTATTCCTCGAAATATGTTACACTTTTAGTTAAGGAATAGTTCCTGGTTATCGTTTTTCTATCGTGTTACGTATGCACGCGAGAAGTTGGGAGAGCATGAAAGAAGCGTAAAAGTAGCACGAGGCAACGCTGAATGTTTCTCTAGCTTCTCTCTCTCTCAAATTCTCAAGTGCACCGATATCACGAAAGACACACGATAGCCATGAATGAACTCTTTATTTTAATACATTGAGAGCTTTATATAGTGCAAAAAAAATAACAACCTAACGGACGACCGTGAGTCTACCGACTTTTAGTAGAAACCAACTAGTATATACTATCACGAATGCTGCAATATGGTTGCCGGCTTACCTACTCACCGTCTTTTTAGTGATGAACAGCGAGCACTTAGTAAAAAAAAAGCTGACGGTGTTTTTAAACAAAAGAGCAATGGCTGATTCAATCTATATCACTCGCGCGCGTCGTTGACTATTGACTCATTGAAACTTCCAACTCGTAGTGTAGTTGCTAACAAGACGCACGTTAATGTCGTGCTATAAGAGCGCGAAATTTTTCTATCTAGTTCTAAATTTTAAAGTACCTATTAAGCTTAATTTTTTACTTTTTAAATTAAAACTTTTGTCATCAAAGAACTCAAAATTTGAATAAGAAAAAAAAATTCCACGTCCTAAGTATGCTTTTTAACCAAAAAAGATTGGAATGTAAATTTTGACCGAGCAGACCGAGAAATGGTAACTTGTGACGAAGCAGCAGTGAGTTGTGTGGATTTTGTTTAAAATTTTCATTGCTATTTAAAAAGGTAAGACAATTTTTACTTCAAACAATTTCAAGGGAATGATTTTTTTGTTAAAGTTATAACAATGTGATTATTGTAGCCAGAATCCAATGTTTTGAGATAAAAAGATTGTCTCCGCCTCATGCCATCTGCTACGTCAGCATTCTAAAAATGTAACAAGAACAGCAAGAAACTGTTTTTTTTTTCAATAATTACTACTATTAAAGGGTTCAACTTTTCATCTGCAAATTAAAAAAAAAAGCTTGGTAGGGACTTAATCAATTGTTGTAAAAATCATGTTTATGTTAAAGTTTTGTACATTTGTAGGAAATGGCAGCAGAAAGATGACATACTCAGAGGAACAGCTAAATTATTTCCGAATTTGTCATGTATCAACCAATATCTTACCCAGTGCGCTGAGAAAAATCTTCAAACAAGAATGGGACGACCGATACACAACTACCTACGGTAAATGGTTAAATACGTCCAAGAATGCCGCAGATTTCTTCATGGGGGAGTCACCAATCAATCAAAAAAGAATTGACAGGCAACTTTCAGTCATCAAAAATGGAAACATTAAAGAATGGGATTGTTCTTGTTGTTTCTTTGCTATTTTAAACTCGACCAGCATCGGAAATACCATAAGTAGTACTGTGGAGTCCAGTGTTAAATGCCTGCGAGACTTCCGAAACATTTCCTTTGCTCACGTGTCAGAAGGAAGCATTTCAGACACAGATTTTCAATCTTCAATGCAGAAGATCATTGATGCATTTACGGCCCTGGGGCTTTGCGTAAACGAACTGGAAAACGTTAAGAATGAGACACAGTTCTACACAAAGTCCTTCGGCCAGCTAGTGGAAGAATTTAAAAGGGAGAAAGAGAAAAATCAACGTCTCGAAGAAGAAATGAAAGCCAATGTTGATTCATTTTGTTGCCTTCCACCAAAGCCAACGCACGACACGATCCTTTGGGAGAGTAAAGTAGATGAAGCGAGGCAAGAACTTAAGAACCTTCAGCAAGTAAACATGGAGAAAGACGTCACAGTCTTTTTTCTGTCTGGCAATCCAGGTTGTGGAAAAAGTCAGGTCGCCAGACAGATTGGAGAGCAGCTTTTTCAAGATACTAAAGATACTAAAAAAGTATTTGTTATGACTATCAACGCAGAAAACACGGACTCCATTTTGGAATCATACGTACGATTTGCCAGGTTGCTCAAATGTAGCGAGAATTCTCTATGCAAAGCAGTGAGCGAAAATATGAATCAAGACGAAAAACTGGCTTCCCTTAGAAGCCTTATCTTGTCAAAGGTCCGACTTTATTCGTGGTGGTTGATCATTGTCGATAATGTTACAGACATCAAGTTAACAAGTCGATACTGGCCCCAACCAGGGACAAAGGATTGGGGAGAAGGGCAGGTGCTGGTCACAACTCAAGAAAGTCGCTCAATACCATTAGCCCATTTGGAAAGTCGAGAACTCTCTTTAAAGAAAGGAATGAAACTTTCTGAAGCTGTTTCCCTTCTTTCTAAAATATCCCACTCAACAAAAGAAATAGCGTTAGAGAAAGTT
Organism: Hydrozoanthus sils; assembly: GCA_027575215.2. Classification (NCBI taxonomy): domain Eukaryota; kingdom Metazoa; phylum Cnidaria; class Anthozoa; order Zoantharia; family Hydrozoanthidae; genus Hydrozoanthus; species Hydrozoanthus sils. Next base: position 2,780 of record JAOBRD021090583.1, on the reverse strand, counting down.
GCTTACAAGCTAGATTGTCAACCGTTGTCGTTGGCCTGTGCTGCAGTATTTGTAAGATATGCTGGACTCTCCTGGGAACAGTACATGTTAATGTTTCAAGAAGGTAAAGAAAAGTTTGCTGAAAGAGTATTTGAGTCTCACAATCTGAGCTATAACAAAACAATGACTACAGCCATTTTTATGGCTGTAGATCGGGAGATAAAGAGTAGCAATGTAATGAAGTATACCTTCGAATATCTTTCACTTTTGGCAAATGAGAAAATATCATTAGAACATGTTGTGCAGTATGTCCTTAATCGCCTTTCAGATGAAGATGAACACTCTTTACGAGCAGAAATTTTGAGATCGTCGTTGATACAGATTCGAAGTGATAACCCAAAAGAGATTGGCGTTCATCAAATAGTGTACAGTTCCTTAGCTTCGATTTGCCTCATGACTACCGAAGATAAAGATTTTGTAGTCCCTTTAATACTATCTTTTAAGGAGATCGTAAACAATAATACAAAACATGTTCAATCCATTCTTATGTCGAGAGCTTTAGTAAAACATTTCTGTCATCTCACAAAAACGTTCATAACCTCTCTATCCATAAATCATACAATGCAAACCGATGAAATCGGAAACTTTCTCCGGTCAGTAGGTAACACATGCTATGTACATGGTAAACACCAACAAGCAAAAGAATACCACAAACAGTCACTGACCATTAAGCAAGCTGTAATTGGAAAAGATCACCCAGATGTTGCTGCCAGCCTCAACAACCTAGGACTGGTGTGCGCGGAGCTTGGTAAATACCAACAAGCAAAAGACTACCACAAACAGTCACTGACCATTAAGCAAGCTGTATTCAGAAAAGATCACCCAGATGTTGCTGCCAGCTTTAACAACCTAGGACTGGTGTGCGCGAAGCTTGGTGAATACCAACAAGCAAAAGACTACCACGAACAGTCACTGACCATTAAGCAAGCTGTATTTGGAAAAGATCACCCAGATGTTACTGCCAGCTTTAACAACCTAGGACTGGTGTGTGCGAAGCTTGGTGAATACCAACAAGCAAAAGACTACCACAAACAGTCACTGACCATTAAGCAAGCTGTATTTGGAAAAGATCACCCAAATGTTGCTGCCAGCTTTAGCAACCTAGGATTGGTGTGCGCGAAGCTTGGTGAATACCAACAAGCAAAAGACTACCACAAACAGTCACTGACCATTAACCGAGCTGTATTTGAAAAAGATCACCCAGATGTTGCTGCCAGCCTCAACAACCTAGGACTGGTGTGCGCAAAGCTTGGTGAATACCAACAAGCAAAAGACTACCACAAACAGTCACTGACCATTCAGCAAGCTGTGTTTGAAAAAGATCACCCAGATGTTGCTGCCAGCTTTAACAACCTTGGACTGGTGTGCGCGGAGCTTGGTGAATACCAACAAGCAAAAGACTACCACAAACAGTCACTGACCATTAAGCAAGCTGTATTTGGAAAAGATCACCCAAATGTTGCTGCCAGCTTTAGCAACCTAGGATTGGTGTGCGCGAAGCTTGGTGAATACCAACAAGCAAAAGACTACCACAAACAGTCACTGACCATTCGGCAAGCTGTTTTTGGAAAAGATCACCCAGATGTTGCTGCCAGCTTTAACAACCTGCGGTTGGTGTGCAGGACATTAAGTGAACACCAACAATGCGGAATTGTATAAGACACGTGAAAAAGACATGTTGTTCAATGTTATATCAATTCTGATTTAGAGCTGAAAGCCAGATTTAGGAGTTTTCTTTCAAAATGCCGTTTATTGGTTTAGAAAATGTGATGTTTTACTTTCTACAGGGATTTATAGAATAACCTTAATAGTACGTGCGCTGTGATTGGTAAAATAAAACTGTGGTTTATTGTGCCGATAAACCACAGCTAGAAAGCGAAAATATTAGTTTCCTTTTTTGTTTCAAAAAATCTGGGCGTTTATAAAATAACCCCAGTGAATTTCGCGCGCTGATTGGTCGAGAGCGCAAAAAGCATGCCCTGTAAGAGAGTACAGGGCACGCTTTAGAAAGTGTCCCACAACACTAAATCCGCTGCCATATTTGTTGCTTGCTAATAATCAGTTTTTTTATTGTAGAAAACAGAAAGAACGAGGAATTAAAAAGAGTCTCGGAAATAAATGACAACGAACTGGTTTTTAAAACATCTAACCATATATAGTAGCCGATTGTCACACAGCGCGCCTTGATTTCAACGGCTTTTGAACAGTCTTTGCAACAGATTCATTCATTAGGTTCCATCAAGCAGCCATTGTACTGTCCCAATCCAGATCCAGGGCACGTGAAGTTCTTTTGTTACAGATGGCGTAAAGCTCGACGGCATGTTCTCAGGATGTGCTATCCAAAACGTCCAAATGAATTTGTTTTCTCCCAAATCCGGACACGAAGTCGTTTCAAAGATTTCACTATATAGTTGATTTTTTCCGGTCCCTACTTGAAAACATTTAAGAGAATATTGTCTAAGCTACGGCAAATAAGATTGCTTTGTAATTTCTCTAGTAACTGAGGTGACTGAACAGACGTTTTTTGTGACTTTACCGCCGTCTGGTTAGCCCAGTTGGTAAGGCGCTAGTCTGTCGTGTGGGAGGCCCGGATTCGATTTCCGGCGCCGGACCTTCACTCAGCTGAGGAGAAGGTGCTGCCTTTGCTCAAACATGTGTAAACGGTTAGACCTTCACGTCTTCTCGGATAAGGACGTTAAACCGTAGGTCCCGGGTGGCAGGCCTCGCAGGGGACCTCGAGT
>JAOBRD021090476.1:0-11229 GCA_027575215.2 Hydrozoanthus sils | reverse complement strand
ATGGATGGATGATTCCACACGTGCTAATGGATGGATGATTCCTTACGTGCCAATGGATGGATGATTCCACAACGTGCAAATGGATTGATGATTCCACACGTGCCAATGGATGGATGATTCCACACGTGCTAATGGATGGATGATTCCACACGTGCTAATGGATGGATGATTCATCACGTGCTAATGGGTGGATGATTCCACACGTGCTAATGGATGGATGATTCCACACGTGCTAATGGATGATGATTCCACACGTGCTAGTGGGTAGATGATTTCACACGTGCTAATGGATGGATGATTGCACACGTGCTTATTATGGATGGAAGGTTCCACACGTGCTAATGGATGATGATTCCACACGTGCTAATGGATGGATGATTCCACACGTGGATGATTCCTTACGTGCCAATGGATGGATGATTCCACACGGGCTAATGGATGGATGATTCCACACGTGCTAATGGGTGGATGATTCCTTACGTGCCAATGGATGGATGATTCCACACGTGCTAATAGATGGATGATTCCACACGTGCTAATGATGGATGATTCCACGCGTGCTAATGGATGGATGATTCCACGCGTGCTAATGGATGGATGATTCCACACGTGCTAATGGATGATGATTCCACACGTGCTAATGGATGGATGATTCCACACGTGCTAATAGATGGATGATTCCACACGTGCTAATAGATGGATGATTCCACACGTGCCAATAGATCCATGGATGATTCCACAACGTTTTAGCTGCTCTTGGCAACGTTCCTAAGAGCATTACATTGAGTCATAGCAATTTACTTTTCTTCTCATATTTCGGCTGAATATGTTTAAAAGTTTTATACAGTTTTTATGTATAAATATAGGGTTCTTTAATCCTTTACCTGATTTAGTTGAGGGTCTTGGGCTGGCGCCACTCGTGTTCTTTTCAGTACAACAATTACGCCGGCTGCAACAGTGAACCACACAGCTGGTACAAGGGTGAGGGTAGTATGGAATACTGGGTAGGACTGACGACCTGTCCAACGCCAGTCAATAGTGCAGATGGTGTCGAACCGTTGATAATTGCCCCACACTCCAGGGTTGAGAGGTGGGGCACAAATTGCAATGCTGTACATCCAAATTCCGAAGAGCAAGGTTCGATTAGTGACGTTGTTTGGGAAAATTGTGGTGTAGATGGATGGGGACAGCATGAATATAAAACGACTGACGCTGATTACGGTTATGGTGGTGAGAAATACAGTCATTAAACTTGTATGACAGAAACCTGACAACCGACAAATAGGCCTGAGAAAGGGACTGTCGAGAGGGACTGGAGCCAAAATGATACCAAACATCCACAAAAGTCCCGATGCTAATGACATGACAAGATCGCCGAAAATTATATTCTCCAAGAACACAAACGCCGGACTGCGCAAGCGTCCTCGAATGCAAATGACGAGGAGTATGTTGAGTAGGAGGGATGTCAGCAACAGCAAGCCTGGGCCCCATAATACTGCGTAGGGGTCTTTTCTGTTGGATTGTTGTGTAGAGGGAGGAGGGCCTAGTGAATTGTTTGTGGTGTTTGTTGCATTAACAACAGTGACATTAAGCTTGTTTCCCATTGCTGGTGTCCGGCTCTTTTGGCGAGATCAACCTGGTAGCGAGAAAGATAACGAGACTGTGTTTACAATTCAGTTGACTTCAGTTTTAACTGCTAGACTCAACCTGAATAGGAAAGAAGATACATGAAAGTTAGCAGAAACTTTTAATAAAAACTAAAGAGAAGAGAAGCAAAACAATTTTTTTTTAACTTAAGAGGTCTTTATCTATCAAGAAATGTAAAGAATTAAGCATTTTGTGAAATTTACTTTGGGTCCAGTTGTTCAAAGGCTGGTTAACTTTTACCCAAGGTAAAGCCAAAGTTTACGCACAAATTTTTATCTATTTAAGGAAAGGCTTGCAGTTTTTATAAAATAATATCTAGATTTTCCACGGAAAAAACTTGTCAATTCCAAATCAACAACAGCTCGGATCAATCTGATGAAAGAATTAAGTATTATATACTATGAAACCTGAAAAAGAAACAGTCATTATATACTATCAAACCTGATAATTAAACAAGTATGTTACATACTAAAAACCTGATACTAAAACAAGTATTGTATAATCAAATACTGTCAAACCTGATAATTAAACAAGTGTTACTATATACTAACACACCTGATGATGAAACAAGTCATTATGTACTATCAAACCTGATCATGAAACAAGTATATTCTATCAGACCTGTTAACGAAAAAAGTGTTATATACTAACAAACCTGATAAGAAAAAAGGTATTATATACTAACACACCTGATAATGAAACAAGTATTATATACCATCAAACCTGATATTAAACAAGTATTATATACTAACACACCTGATAACGAAAACTTTTGGCCACATTCAGGACTGCCTTATCATGTGGCACAGATCTCCGATTCCCAAAGAGTCAAGCTAAATATGGCAAGTTTATCATTATTTTTTCCAATTTGTTTGTACATTTCTAAGTTTGCACAATTGCTCTATAATAAAACGAATGAGAACACATTGAAACCAACCGATAGTCATTTGCAAGACAGGATATCTAAGAACAAACACAAAAGGTTTTGACTAAAAGTTGCAATGCCGGATGTTTTATTGTTGCAATATCAAAAGAATAATTAAAGAAAGAGCGTTTGAACTCACCTAAAAGATTATTCGTTGTGCGTTCTTATCCAATAGAACTAAAACATTTCGGCTGGACGAGACATCTGTTTAAACAAAAGTATTAAGTGAAATTGGATTCTTGCTCTGACACAAATATATCTTTTTAGTACGAGCTGTTCTTTTGCAGATTTAGTTGAAAATTGTTTTTAGTAAAAAATCAATTCATTCGGTGTTATGAATGTTTGTAAAATTGAGTATAGAGCCAGTCAAACAACCATTGGAAGTCCTGTTAGAAACTCAATTCTGCCCAGAGAATTTCCCTCCTTACTCGAAACTTGACTCACATACATTCTAGATACAATAACATTCTGTTTTGAACTGATAAAAATAAAAAGTATACCAAACTTTTTTAAGCCATGAGTTTTCTTCATTGAAAGAAAGTTTCTTATTGTTTCTCAAAGTTTTTTTTAATTCGGTTAGAAACGTTTGAAGCTAGACGGGATTCTGGAGGCACAAATTATAGGCTAAAAAACAGCTAATAACAGCTGGGGGCCGTGTTGATAGTTACCCACGAATATGCTTTGCTTTGAACAAAAAAACTTCTGCTTTATCTTAACTCTAACATGTTTTATGAATAAACCACACAAAATCGATAAAAGCGGTTAAAAATCAGAAGCGTCGCTCAAATTAAACTTATGTTGAGTTGACTTTGATAAACACTTAAATAACTTTTCTTCAATATTCTTTGTCATAAGGATTACGAAATAAGAAGTATTAGATCTATGCCTTTTCAAAACCGTAGGTAGCACTTACCTTTTGCCTTTTTTCTGACAACCATGCAAATTTTTAGTAGTAGAAAATCTAACATTTATTCTTGTCTTATCAAGTCAAGTTTGCTGCTCGGGGAAAAATTATTTTATAAATGTGCAAAACAATTAGAGTTTTGTACTTACGTTTATTGTGACAAAAAATTTTCTGGCAAACTTTTGTTTAATACACGAGGGATTAATCTTGGCTGAATACTTCACAGAAGATTTGTTGTACCTAGCTCTTTAGGGCACCGAGAACACTGACTGGCGCCTCAAAAAAAGCCTTCTGCTTAAGAAGGGCTGGGCCGGTTTGTTTTGCCCCATTTAATAGGCTAAAAAATTAATTGCAGTTTTAAAAGAGTGATTGACTTCTGTGATATGCAAAAATGCAGTTTATTTGTCTTTGAGACAGGTGACAATAAAGTGGGATAAATTATTGATATTGCAAGTTCAGGTAAAAAATTTTCTAATATAAAAAATCTTTCAAAATAAATGCAAAATCATTCAATTGATTATTAATTTGCAATAAAGTTCAGATCAGTTCGACCGAAAGCGCAACACTGATCATTAAATTAACGGTATTTCTCGAAATCAGACTTGTTCCCGGAAAATAAAATTTCAGCTGAAACCACTAAGGAGTCATTCACATGATAACGCTCTCTACTTATTATTTGCTCTGGAAATTTGATTAAAATGTCGGCATGTGAGTGAAATTTATTAGTGCGAGAATTGTTCATTACTTTAATAAAGTTCAGATATGGTATGCGATGCTAATTGGTCCAATAAACTGATAAAAATAAGAAAGATATAACTTAAAAAACATAACCAAAACTCGGCATTCCCAGACCATCATACTGAAGTGGTGCCAATGGTAAATGCTCCACTTTCCAAAATTGGGGCACCATCAAGAGAAAACGTTTATTTGAACAGTATTTCATTAACGCTTTAGTCACTACGTTGAGCTTAACAAATTTCGGATAGTACAATTGCCCTCAGGTTATAAAATAAAAGAACTGGTAAACTCTGTCCTATTTATACGCCAGATTTAATTAACTTGGGCTGGTAGAACCACTCCGAAGCTGCAATATTCTGAATGAATGACACTACTGGACAAACAATTTTGACATGTATTTGTAAAAATGAAACAAAAAGACATACGGCCCAGCTAGGAGGTTGAGCTGACTTCATTCAACATAGACAAATAGAAATTACCCATAAAGTCTTCCCCTCAACGTATCAAAACCTCGTCTTGATTGGGATTTCAAAAGACATAACGCCGATATTAATTTCGAAATTCCGCAGTGTAAAAAGTACGAAAATGCTGCGTTACACTAACAGAAGAAACTCATTTTCAAACTGTCGGCTGTGTTTCAAGCAATCAAATAGCTAGTCGCTTATCACAGCCGGGTTTATGAGTTGGACGAGTTGGACTTGTTCAAAAGCTGGCAAGCAGTCGAGCTATGTTACTCAACTTTGCTTTTTTATATTACGGCCGGCTCATTACTGTTTTTCTTCATGCTTGCTTATAGTCAATAATCTATAGTATTTAGATTTAGAATTTTGTAGTATATTTAATCTTATCTGCAAGTGAAAGGAATTGCCTGTACACTCATTATTTTTCTTCATGATTCATTGATTGCTCATATTGCTGCCAAGACATTTTCGAGTTCGTTAATTTTCTTTATCCAGGAATAATATTTCGCAGTTTCTGCTGAACGTTTGCTACATATATGCATGGTACACGAACTTTAGAGGTTTGTAAAAACGCTACGACAATGATACTTTATACCTTAGGTACTCTTGCATCTTTTATGCAGTCTCTGTTAATCCATGTCCGCACGTCTTCTCTCTGTTTTCTTTCTCGTCTAGCCCCTTCTCAAGAACCTTGCTCGTTAGTTTTTGTATCTCAATACACGCTTTTTGTAGAAGAACCAGTAACTTTGGCCGAGGCTCGTTTAATTTTTGGCGATTTGAACCTTAAATTGTTCTTAAATTGTTCCTTTTTCGATGTGTTGGTTTACCTCGACTAAAAACTAAGCCTATGGTATCGCAACACATGTATTGGAAAACGAATTGCTGGTGGGTGTATTTTTGATCAGTTAATCATCCTCGTAGAATTTCATGCGTTCGCTGAGTCATTTTCTTGAGACGACTTCTAGTGATTATCTCAGGAGCAAAGCTGCGAATCAACTTTGTTTATATTTTGTATTGTTAAGTTAAAGATCAACTCCTGTAAAGTTTTAAAAAAATAGCTATCGAGCCCGAGTTTCAGCTTGTTGTTAAACTGTTCGAATTCTTAAATTTAGGCCACTCTAAGCCCCGTTGTTGTTTTAAAGTTCTTGTAGTGTGTACATGTATGGCTATGAAATCTACCGACTGCACCTGCTAATGGCGAACTTGATACTTCCAACTGCTCAATTGTTTTTTAAAGCCAGCCTTACTTTTTCTAACCGTTCACTGAAAGGCTCGATTCTATCTCTTTCTTTCAACTCAGTTGAATGCGAAACCATTTGCGACACAACCGAGACTTCCACAGAAAACTATTTTTCGAAAAATGCGTTGTCCCCAGCTAAATGCTTAACCATTTCTTCTGAAAAGAAGATGAAATAAAGATATTAAAATTGAAATTCGGTCGCAGAAAAGTAAAACTAACGAGTATTTCGATCGGTTATTAACAATCTTTATATGCTGGCTGTGTAAATGTTTCTTTTCCTCTTTTTGGGGGGTTTTTGCAGTTTTTAAAATTTATTTTTTGAAATTTTAGGCCTTTCTAGGATTCATTCGATAGCTTGCACGAACTAATTCGTTCACTTTTCCGATATTGAAAACGGAAAATTTCACGTTTAGTCTAATACAAGAAAATGAATTATTACCAAAATGTTACTATACTGAGCAAATATGCAAAAATTTGATGGTTCTCAAGTAAGGCTTTCAAACTGTTCACAGTAAAGCAAAATATAGAGAGCTTTCTGTTACAAGAGAACTGTAAATATACTAAGCAATTAAAAACACTATATGCTAAATCTAGTAAAATGTTTAATCATGATTAATCAGTGGAAAGTTTTCGCCTAAAGATTTCACAAACTCTGACCATGAATGTCACCTTAGTCGAGAACGAGTTTTTAAATTTTTTTGAAAAGCTTTTATATTCTATAATTTTTTTTTGTAGTTTCAATTACTCTCATGTATAGGGCATTGCATTGTATGCCAGCTTTCGTATTTCGACTTCAATTCAGATCATATCTATACTATTATATGCGGCAACTTTTTAGACGGAACAAAACTGTTGATTAAATGTGTGCCAGTGAAAAAAGCCGCCCGTTACAAAACATTTAAACGAATTTAAAAACACAGTTTACGAAGTGACTAACGACCTCAATGCCGAAAGATTTAAAACTTTACGTCAATTGGTCTGGCTTTTAATAGAATATTTATTGTACTGTGACACTTTGATTTAACCATGTAAATACTTGCGCAGACGCCCGCAATAATTTCTGACTAACAAAGCAATAATGAAATAGAAACTGATTCAGATTTCAGGCGCGAATTTATCGGCGGTCGGTCCGGCTGCCTACCCTCCCCCCCTCCTTTTAGTAGAACAAATAACTTTTATAAAGGGCATTTATCGACAAAAGTTGTTACAATCGCTTATCAAAAAGAAAGTAATAACCGCTATACGTCTATTCATTCTAAGAAATAAATAAAAACACTGATCCGTGATAATCTTTTTTTTCAATCGTGAACGAGAAACTGGTTCTGTGCATAAGGCCGTTCGTAACGTCTTGGTCGCTACGTAATAGTTTGAAAATTCCATTTACCCTAAACGTATACTTTTGAGATAGTCATGATGTGAGTTTTTCTTGATAAGAAAGGGTAATCTCCACGTAAGGCTTTAAAAGATGCTGTTATTTTGTATGGCTTAAACGAGTCCGCGTGTAGAGTGTCATACGGGGCTGGGTGGACTTTAGCCCCACAAATTGTTTTGCCGAAGAAAACAAAAATTGACTATGAAAACGCGCTATGCACGAGCTTAGCCTCCCGATATATGTGTTCACTGCGGTCACTGATTGTGGCGAACTTGAAGTTTATGGCCGGCCACTCTTTTCCTAGATTTCTGGACCCGCGTCTGGATTTTATGAATTATTTTACTCAATATAAAGCAGAGTTCATCGAACTTCAAAATGGACTGTTTGTTCATCTTTTCGAACATTTCAAATTTCCACTGCACGTGCCCCTCCCCCCCTTCCCCAATAATTTTTTGCTTCCACCACCCATGGCGCAATAATTTTTCACTTTTTTGTATTTTTATTCGTATCAACTTCTTGTCGTGGAGCAGTTGTCCTTCACGGAGTCGGCTTGACGCAGTATACTGTGCGCTGTGTTTTTGAGTTGAACTTGCAAAAATTACCTTTTGTTTTAATGACAATACACATCAAGGGGTCGTGCCTTTTCTTATCATTTTTACGAGAGTACAAAACGTACTGGGGGGGGGGGGGGTCAAAGACCTATGTGCGCATTTTTAAAATTTTAAAAATGACGATAACATTATTTCAGCGAAAACCAAGTTTGAGCCGGTAACTGAACAAGAAATTTGTTTCTGCTCCCACTACATTGCTATTTTCGTTGATCGTTCTGAATGAAGATGCTGTGTGATTGAAGTGACAGCTTATTCCTAAATATTATATCTTGGTAAAACGTTTGTATCTATTCCCTATTTGTCAGCGCCAAATCTTGATGGCAGGAAGATTTTTTCCACTTATAGCCATCTGAAAATATACTGGAAAATGGTCAATTTACTGCATACGCTTTCGGGGGGGGGGGGGAGGATTGGAAAAGCGTATACGTCTTGTGCGCTCGTGAAATTAAGATAAATACACGACCCTAAGTAACATCACTTTGGCTCTCCAGTACATCAAGAATGTGCTTCCATCTGACACGATTTTAGACTATCTTTTCCAGTCTACTGAAGTTGTAATCCTTTGTCGCCATTTTAGCTTCCATTCCCCTTTATCCAAGTATGTTTTGGCTTCCCACTACTTCGCTTCTCTGAGTACAAGAGCAACATTATTATAAGACTTTATAATTTAATGTCCTTTATTGTAACAGCAGGAAGAACTAATCGTTAAGGAAATATTTGTTCACCGCTCAGTTAAGTTTGACTTCTGTGTAGTTCAATAACAATTGAAATACAAATACAAGTGTGATTAAAGAAAAACAACGCTAAGAGATTCTGTCTCTCTTGCTTTCACAGCGTTTCTCATTTCTGGGCCACCGCAAATACTTGAACAACTTAACGTTCGTTCGTTGTTGGCCTTGAGCTTTGCACGTTCTAAAGACTGACCAGAGTTTGTAACTGAAGTAACCGAGTTATTATGCATTTGCTTCGAAAGAAAACTTCGAGGAATTGTATTGAACATTATTACAAGATTTTCTTCCATGCTTCTCATTTTCACTCTTGAGAGACTTTCCCAGCGATCGAGTAAATCACGTGCTCGCGTTCCTCGGTCAGCGGGTTCTCGCTGGTGTACTGCGCATGCCTAGAGTGCATCTCTAGTCTGTCACCACTCTCATCTTCAGTTCCTGCAAGGAGAAATTTGTATTCGTTCAAAATAATTTTTGAGCATAGTTTTCTTTTTCTTTACCGCACGCAAAGTTGAAGACAGACTGAAACCATAGATTCAACTACTTTAATAGCAACAAACCAGTTTAACGTAGAGGATGTAGTTGGTAGAATGAAGAAAGGCTGTCCATTTTTACTCGGGGCGCCATAGACCGACTAGTCGAGAAATTGACTTGGTTTCTTTTTTTCTTGCTATTATTTTTTATGTTGCGCTCGGTCAACTTTACAGATAACCCAACAGTTATGGGATGCGCTTTTGTGGTTAAACTAAAAAATACACTCTACCAACCGAACAACGTATCCTAATGAGCGGATGTCAAAGAACGCCTTTTTCAGCAACATTTTCTGGGGATGCACGTTTGGTAAAGCATTCAGTAACTAGCGTTTTAATAATATTTGCATTGCTGACCAAAAACAGGACATCATCTGGCTGGTAAATAAACTCGTCCCCACCTTACTTCCGGTCAGTGACCCGTTCAAGACTACGAACGCCGCGGAGCGTACAAGCATCCTAAATACCCACGAGTTAAGGTTACGAGGAGCCTCTTGTTCTGATACAAACAAGAAACGATCAAGGAAAACTTTCCATTGCTGTTAACTTTATAAACACGCAGAATTTGATACCCACCTTCAGGGACAGCCGTCGTTGGCGCGTAAAGGAAAATGACAGCAAACACGTACACATTCCACAGGCCATAAACACCAAAGAATAACGCGCCTATCGATGTAAGTGAATTGTTAAGAAAAGTCATGTTAAACAATGTATTAACAAAAATGCGATTAGGGTTGTACCGCGGCTATTAAGTACGAGAATTAACAATCGTAGCAAATCTTGAAACCAGTTCTTAAAGCCAACTGCTTAATAAAAAGCTTTTGTAAAGTGTTTCAAGACTCGGTGGGATTTGAGCCCAGAGCCTCCACACTACTGGATATTCTGTAACGTGTTTTCGAACGGAACTCTCAGCTGCTCCTAAAGGAAGCAGGCCAACTGACCTGTATATAGCACAGTGCTCAAGCAGCAAAGCTACTATTGTCGAAAGCTGTTCAACTAAATTGGTTAACCTGTGCCCCTTAAGGTTTGTACAGAATTCCTTTGTCTTTTAAAAATCTTCATCATAAGTAGACTTATCCATTCATTTCTTCAGATAGTATTGTAGTAAATCAAAACTCACTGGAGATTTCAATACTTGATTCTTCTTCAGCAAATTTCCACTCAACTTCGTTCACATTGCTTATGATAAAGAACACAACAGTCATTCCTGCACACAGTAGGGAGACCACCATTAGGAACTCGAACCGGTAAATGAGGCCCTGGAAACAAGATAAAATCCTCGATAAAGTCTGGATGGGTATCGGGAAAATGTCTTAACACCCCTCCCCTTTTTCCCCCTAAGGCCAACCAGCCAATGACTTGCAAAGTATGTCAAGCAATGCTTTTATATCATTTCCTGTATTTTTGTACTTCTAGAACACTCAAGGTGTCACAGTAACAAGTTCATTAAATTAAGAAGCTAATTCCAAAATTCTAGTTTGCTTTATGCAAAACTGATAACAGGGTTTTTGACTTTTGTTGATCACTTCTTGTATATAACCAATCATTTTGCCATCAGTCACACTGTTTTCTTAAGATGTTTTCATTGAACATTTAACACATCAAACCAAGTCCAAACTGATCAACTCTGTTAGGTCTACACTACACACAAGCTTAACACTCTTTTTAACCAGGAAACGCTTGGAAGCCATTATTAGCTCGTCACGGCCCCTTGCTAAAGATAATTGTCTTACCTGATAATACAGCCTCCAGGCTCTTGACAAGGAGGTCATCGACGTTTGCTGAATATAATCATCTTACCTGATAATATAACCTTCTGGCTCTTGACAAGGTCACAGACAAGCGTTTGATGAAGATAATTGTCTTACCTAATAATACAGCTTTCTGACCATTGAAAAGGAGGTCATCGACGCTTGCTGAAGATAATCTTCTTACCTGATTACACAGCCTTCTGGCTCTGACAAGGAGGTCATAGTCGAGCGCTTGATGAAGATAACTGTCTTACCTGATAAAACAACCTTCTGACCATTGACAAGGATATCACGGACGTTTGCTGAAGATAATCGTCTTACCTGA
>JAOBRD021090370.1:0-11229 GCA_027575215.2 Hydrozoanthus sils | reverse complement strand
CCACAAAGCAATGATCGTTTATTGTGACCTTTATTTAACAGCATATGTACTACGGGAGAAGGTTACGAGGACGAATTTAGTGCGAGAACCACAAGAGAGCTCACTTAATATGCAACTGTCAACTGAACAGACTCACACAGTTCGTCTGGTAAGCCTGTGGGGAAATTCAAAGAATGTACAAAGATGCTTTGTTTTATGTTGAACGAACCGTGACCCTGCACATTATTTGGAGCGTGTTTTGGCTGGGTACTTGTTGATTTGCATTTCGAAACCTTTTGTATTTTGTGCACGTTTTGTGCAGGTTCAGGACCAGAAACCAAAAGAAAAAGGCGAACAAAGACATACAACAATGGTTTCCTAACCAGTCCATATATAATAACTATGATTAGAACCGAGACTGGTACCCCCGACAAACAGGTTTTCTTTTCCGATCAAGAAACCGTTCAGAATTTCACTAAGGGCTACTGTCGAGCCTTCCTTGTATTCATAATTATTTAGAAGTCAAAATTTCCATTTGAGACATCTTTTTATCGATTGACTCTTTTTTTCTTTAATCGCTATAAAGGATGTAACTCCTCGTGTTTATGATGTCTACTTTTTAAAGCTCAACCAAATGTTTTTTAAAAATTCCCTAAACATGTAAACACTTATCTGATTGGCTACTGAGAACAGTAGGCTCTCTTGCGTGTAGTTTCCATACATGCACTCGATAAAAAAAGAGATCCCCCTTCTCTTGGTGGGGCTAATTTTGTCGCGTTCCTGTGATTTGAATAAACCAATCAAAAGAGAGATTGAAATATGACCGTTGGATAGCTGGCTGGACAAGTGCAGTCACTTGAAAGGTAGAATCATTCGAATTTTCTCAATTTTCGTTGGTCGTGTTTACAGCTAGAAAGATTTATATGTAGTGAAACTTATTAACATTGCGGGTATTGCGATTCTATTTGGATCTAGGCCGCTGTTTTGTGGCAGGGAAGCATTTTGCTGAGGTACCTGTGGGCGAGAGCATGTTGAGTTTCCAGCCTTTCCTTCTTTATAGGGGGAGAGACAGGTTCCCTTGCTAAAAGGAAATAAAAGCAACGGCAGAAAGGCGTAAAATCTTGCAGAAACAATAGATAAATCACACAACGGAGACGAGCAAACTTTTATTACCCATAAATCGATGAATTTCTGTAGTTTCAACACGATTATGAAAACCTCCATATTAAGCCTCGTAAATAACCTACCTCGTACCAAGGCTCCCTCGATGAAAAAACCTACAGCATATTCATAAATTCGCAACTAGCTACCTATGGGCTACGCTAAATGATGCAACATTGATTGCAATGTTGTGCGTGTCAGTTGAACTTTTTCGTATTGCCACCCGGTGGAATGGTTGCCTGCAATGTTGTAGGAGTAGGATCGGTTTCTACTTGATCGTTATAAAGTGCCATTTTCTGTTCCTATTGAAAAAGCGCTATATAAATGACTACTTTACTTGGCGCAAGGTTGCGTGTAACAATAACATATTAGGGACCTTAGGCAACGAGCTGAGGACGACAACATCGACGACGACGGCAGAGTACAATAGTGAATACATTAACTGCACGTTGGAATGCACCGTATACTGCCACCTGCATGCTGTCGTCTTTAAAATTACAACGTGAAAAGCTTAATTTTTGAGTTCTCACGACTACGGGACCGACCAACAGAAAATTTTCTCAATCTTTTTTTTATCTTCATGCAGGAAGCTCAATTCTATTTCTATTCACAAAGCGTCACTAGAACAAAAGAGAAGGCAAACGAGTCCAACATTGTCAAAAAGGGTAACCAGAAGGGTGTATTTTGTACGCCGTCGACTTCGATGTTTTCGTCCCCGTTGCTTAAAGGCGGTGTTACACGATCCAACAACGATGTTGCGTTAAAAGTTGAACGTCGTGTAACATGGTACTGAAGCTGACTTTTCGCGCAACGTTTGGCTCGGCAACGCGTTGCAAGTTTTTGAAATGGTTTTCAAAAACTGTTAACACAAAATGACAAAATTTGAGGAAGTCGGATCGTGTAACATGTCGCGCCAAGTTTTAGTGCAACATCGTTGCACAAAAAGTCGCGCTAAAAGTTGGATCGTGTAACACTGCCTTAAGGTCCCTAATATCAGAGGTGGCAACACGGAAAATGCAACGTCGCGCTCAACTAAAACCCTTCGTGTGGCCACCCGGTGAAACCGTTGCATGCATTTTTGGAGGAGTAGGATCGGTTTCTAGCTGGCTACTCAGTGCAATTTCTTCCATTGCGCGCAACGTTGCGTGCAATGTTGCACCGTGTGGCCATGCCTTAAAGGTGAAACCGCGAAGCTGCGTCATTCCGGAAAACACCTCGCAATTCGAAACTAATTCTAGTAAAGCTGGGGAAACGAAGTTGTTCAGAGAACAATTTGCAGCCTATTGTTTCAAGTGTTTTGCATTATGCAGCTTTAATACTAATAGTTTTAATTAATGAAAACACATAAAATAAGTCAGATATTGCAGTACGATATAATAAATAAATGCATCCAGTCTACCCTATCGCCTAATGAAAACTAGCAAAAGCAGTCAAAACGTTGTGTTCATTTACCGTAAATCCGCGATGTAGCGCAGCACTTTGAACTGATTAGCGCCTCACCTAGGCCGACCAACTCAGCAAGCGCCGCCTTCGAGTAAGCGCCTCAACTCGTACGTGTCAGTTTTGTCGGAACCTGACAATGACCACTTCACACTGATCCCACAATCAGACGCTGAAGCAGATGCGAATGATCCCTAACAAGTTGTGGATAGTGACGACGTTGGAGAGGACATTGACATCGAGTGACTGTTCTGACTTCTGAACACCGAGTACAGAAAACCCAGAAAAACCACGTTTAATCTTTACGTTTTATAATTTTGATGGGACAAAACACAATGCCCAATGTTCACGTGAACTCTGTGAAGTTTTGCGAGTATTTCTTACTTTTACTGCTATGAGTTCGTATATTCCTTTATTTGAATATTGTTATGATACCCTAGAATAAACGGTTAATTTTAACAATGCAATTTTTTAGTTTTATTTTTCCAGCTACAAGAAGCCGAGGACCTAGTGAACATTAAGAGGGTGGGGAGGGGGGGGGAGGGTGAGCGAGGTCTTTACTCGCATTGGACTAGAAGCATTTACAAATCGACTTTGAATTGGCAGTTTTTTCTAATTTTCGAAGGAACGAATCAAGCTGATTTCGGTTAAAGATTCCTGATCTCAACTGCTAAACAAAGTCTACAGCAGGCGGTGTTGTAAGCAATCAGATGAAGAGCGAGACAATTGGTGTTTAGGTTGCAGTTGTGTAGCTCAGGAAATCAGTTTATAATGGCCACTTAAAATAACAGGGACACACCCATATATACACCCACGGCCACAGGCCCACGTGTGTCCTCCCGTGTTTATAATAACAGACTATTTCTACCGGAAACATAATTCAGTGTAACGTTCTTTCGTTATTTTTGACGAAATCCGACAATTTCTCAACTTACATGGAATATTCAAAACATTGTAAATATTGTGCAAAGTTTTGAGAGAAATCTTTCCGCCCTTCCTTTGAAAGAAGCACTACAACCAAAACATACTACAGCAATATACGTTGTTGTGATGCTAGTACTGGCAGAATTCCAAAACGAGCTGGTTTTGAATTGAGTCAAACCATTTGTTTAAGCTAAGCTTTTTTTAATGCTCGTTACTTTTGTCTGTTCTTCTATTCAGTAGCAAAGCTAATATGTTCCTGCGCCACATGTTGAGAAAAACAAATCCACGTGCCTCTTTTAGCCGAGGTTTTGTAAAGGAATTGGCGTTTTTGCTCTAAGTTTTTGTTTTTCTTGTGTTGGAATTTAGAATACGTATTTCTACTCGTATTAAACTTGACAACGAAAAGCAACTTTTAAACTGTACTTTGTGCCTTTTTAATGCGACTTATCTAAGAGTTTTTGTTTTTAGTTTAAAGAAGTTGTCGGATGAAAGATTTAGACCGTCCAAGTTGAAAGTCGAAACAATAAATGCGAACCACAAGTTCACGAAGTTTAAAAACGTACTGAGCTCCATTATTTTTCAACGTGTGAAAAAATCTTACAGTTGTTTATCGAAATGTAGAAAGATTACTGGTGATTAACATATCAGCAAGGTCACAGCGTAATTACGCTACTCAACGCGACCACACATGTTGTCGATGTCGTATATCCATTATCTAGTTCATCTCGTGGCATTGTACGAAGGGGGCATTAAATTTTATCCCATGGGACATTTCAGCCACGTGGCACTTGGTGCAGTATAATACAACTTTAACCACAAGACAAACACTAAACACTTATACACAAAATAAATGTTCCATGACTACTCTACCGAGACGTAAGGGCTTTGTCCCTTCCACCCACGCGCAAAAACTTCACTTTAATCCATTCAGTCCTTTTTTTCTTTCTTTCAGTTCTCACAACGG
Organism: Hydrozoanthus sils; assembly: GCA_027575215.2. Taxonomy (NCBI): domain Eukaryota; kingdom Metazoa; phylum Cnidaria; class Anthozoa; order Zoantharia; family Hydrozoanthidae; genus Hydrozoanthus; species Hydrozoanthus sils. The sequence continues at coordinate 6,761 of JAOBRD021090370.1, read as the reverse complement.
ATTCTATTACATTCCCATCAAAAAAATTAATTTGTATTGATCATACTGAAATAATAGTTAAGTAATGAACAGAATTGTTTATTCGCCCGAGCAAAAAGTCTGCTCTTTGTGTGCGTGATGCACGGTTATGAAAGAAGCCAATCAAATGTGCTGTGTGTGAAATAAAAAATAAATGCATCTTTTGTTTGAAGTAAATGGCTATTGGTTAGCTTTCATGGGCTGACATTAATTGCTGACCGTCAAAAGAAAGCCATCAAAGACCCATTGTTTTTTCGCATGTAAACTTTTCATTCAAACAGGTTCTCTTCAACGTAGTCTTAGTCGAAGATCCAAAACTACACTAAAACTCTGCATTGAACAATGGATTTAAAACAACAAACTTTCTCAATTTATTATTAAGTTTATGATACATTTAAACCTTTTAATACTTGTTGCCTTGTTGAACAGCAGAAATATTCTGAACTGACAATGAAGAAGTTTTTTCGGCATCTTCTTCTGTCTTTAACATATTCTCTTCTTATTAGAAGCGAAGCGCTTATATTATCGTAAGCGACTGTAAAACACAGTCAAAAACATGTTTTAACTCCATGGAAGTAAAATACAATCCTGGGAAAAAGTTCTTCCCGTGCTAACAACCCTTTTCAAAATTCTCCGATGAAAGCACGCGGCGAACACGTGGACCGATAACGGCTCTTCACGAAGCAGGTTTTTAACTTTGACAACTAATCATTAACCAAAATAATCGATATGAGCCGATTATATAATTACGTTAAAATATATAAAACGCAAAATTTTACAAATTCACATTAACAACGAATCTTGTTACGTCCTGTTGCTAGTGTTATAAATACTTCGTTCTTCTTTAACACTGCATAACAGTTAACCGCTTCACGTTGTTGTTTTTGTTTTTGTTTTAGTTAACCATTCTTCTCTAAACTTTGTACACTACATTATGTTCGTATTCTTTCAAGGGGATCAGCAACATTCCAAGACTGCGACTGACCAACACCCCGGCAGACGTCCCTTGGTTTTCAAAGAAGCGTCCGAGAGCAACCCTTTCTAGTCTCGACTTTTTTCTCCGAGAGGGTTTGACATGTTCTGTTTTCTTGTGTAACGCTTACACTTGCAAGACTTCACAATTGCAACTGAATATCTCCTTTTCACCCCATCCCTGCAGTTAAATTTGACCTTACGACGTTTAACGAAGTCTGGCACACAGCGCCACTCTCTCTTTCTTCGACGAGTTATCCTAGACAATCGTGGAAACCAAGGTAGATCGTACATCGGGACGCATTGGCCCTCGCAGATGGTATCTGGAATTGCTTTTCGACTTGTGCAAAAGCCATTCGAAACGTAACGCATTATTCGGATTCCCACGCAACCCAGGTTAATAATTCCTAAAAGAAACACAAAAACTGCTTTAAGAAAACAAACTTTTAAAACTTGTACTTGTGAGCAGAGTCTGTGAGCGTTTTGCGGCATACGTCCGATAAAGAAGCTTTCAACCAAATCGCTGTGTAAATACTTTCAAACACTCGGAAATAGCAATAGACCTTCAAGATAATCACAAATTAAATGCCTTATGTTGTTGTTATTTAAACTACCTTGTTCGTTTTTTGGTTGCTGCATAGCCAAGTTGTTTTCTGCCTTGTTTTTCCCGCCTTTACTAGTTCTGGTGTGGTTGGTAGGAGCAGTTTGGTTGGCTTCATTCGTCTCTATCGTGGCAGTTTCCACAAAACAGCTGCCCAACGAGACGAACAGCCAAAGCAGCCATAGGCACTCCCATGAGGTTTTCATCCTATCTCTTGCAAAATACAAGTTTTCAGCGTTTCAACTTAATAAACTTTCAATGACCAAGCTGTAATTAACGCAAGATATATGGATGCAAGTCAAAATGTCAATAACTTCAAGGTCTGGGCGCCATTTGACGTTTCACATCAGTGTTCGTGGTTGACTAACCATGCCAATCGTAGCTGCGAAAGAACAATTAGTCAAGAGCGTGCCACCGTACGAAATTATTATGCAATTCTTTATTACACAAAACAGAAACAAAACAATAACAAATGACGAGCTAGTTTTATCTCCTACGGAAACTAAAAGCCTCATGTTCTTGTCCAAGAACAAGATACAGCCTTAGAATGTGAGGGAAGCAGTTTTTGAAGCCACTTCGATTCTTTTGGAGCAAGTATGTGGTGGCAGCTTTTGAGTTTTTGTTTTGATTTGGGAATACGTGCTCTGGAGGTCGCGTAGACAAAAGATATACAAACTCACTTTCTTTTAGAAGCACGTGTTCGAAAAAGGTCACTTGATCTTTCTTTAAAAGAGAACCAATACAGGGAGATTGTTGGAGTATATTGTTAAGACATAACGGAGATTATTTGCTTTTATCAAAACTTAAAAGACATCATGTAGACAAAACACCATCAACCAAAAAGCAAGAAGCGCATGTAAAGCAAACAGAAGGAAATTGATAAAACAGCAACCTATCAATAGCATGTATTAGTAATGTGTTTGCTTAGTTTTTTAACTTCCTTTTTTTTGTTCTCTTGGTGACAGATTATAATTGACGGTTTCTGTACAATTAGTAATAAATGATCAGTATTCACAGTAATTTAGTTCTTTGACCGACGGAGATGAAAATGCAAAAAATTGTACAAGAAATAAAAGTGTTGTGCTCAACGGCTCATTCCAAAAAGGGTGACAGAAATTTTCTCCTTTAGCATATTTTTCCTTTTTATTTATGAGACGTTATCCTTCTTTCGATATCTTGAATGTTAAACTTCTTAACGGACTTACCAAAGCTAATGATTCCAGCCAATCTTGTAGCTCAGCGCCGGCAGGTGAAACCGTATTTCACAAAACAAGGGACAGAAAAGTAGCTACTGCTAAAATCTGTCATTGTTCCGGATACAACATATACCCGTCTATGTTTCGAAAGATAACTACGGCGAGATAGTAAAACAAACACATTTCCGATTTAAAAAAATGGCGATAATTAATTTGATATCAGCAAAATTTTGACCTTTTATTTACGGATAAAACCCGGAGCCAATTTTTCAATATGAATTTCTCAATGACAATAACTGACATACGAGTGAAAGCTTGATCGGTCAATGTGAAAAGGTATGAATTATACACAAAAAGTACCAATGTTTCGTCTGCAGTTAGATAGTTTTTAAAAACTTAGAGCACGAAAATAAACCCGCCTTGTAAAGGCAGCATTCTTGCCGGGTGTCTCCGAGCTCCTTGCAGTTGTATGATGGAGAATTGATAATCTTTTAAAGTAAGGGACGGAAGTGGTAGTTGGTGTTTTGTCGGTCGAGTTAAGTACTAGAAAAAGAAGTTCAAGTTCAGACTTTTTTTAGTTAGATGGTACTATTTCCGGTCATTATGTTTTGATAAAAGTTTCCGAATGTCGAAACGAGGAATGTGCAACTGAAGATGAAATCATCATAACACTCATAATTTTGATATATCATATCTTAACTGAACACAGCCATGCATGTAAACTAGATTTTTGACGTTTTAAGTCTAGACTTTCTTATAAACAAAATGTTATAAAAATATTCTAAAATAAAACCATTTTGAAATGAAAAAATGGTTTCATCGAGTGTCAAAGTGAGAAAAAACATATATGATAAAGCAAACATCAAGCAATAATTGAAAAACTCAAAAAGCTTTTCTAGCACGTTTTCGTTTAAGGCGAGAGTACACCTAAAGCACGCTCTGTGGCCACTTTTCCTCATGTTTTTTACGATATCTCCGTCCATGATTTGAATCTACAAAATCGCATCGCTTAAAACACAGATGGAATGAAGGCGAATCAGCTTGAATATCAGTTCAAGACTTTTTGGATGGGTTCCAAATTGTTTTTTTCTTGAAGATTGGTAGTTTTAAAGAGAAATTTGAATTTGGTTATTTTTTGGGAAGTTTAAAAATTAATTTTGAAGTCAATACTTGATGTAAATTCGCCAAACCGTCCTCAAACCAAAGCACTAGAGAGGGACAGTTTGCTGATTTTACTCAATATTCTTCTTATTCAAATATATTTTTCAACTTCCTCTCACTATCCAACAAAAGTTTGGGCGTACCCCTGTTTTAAATCTGAAAATTGTATTTTGCAAAGTTTGACTTTTATACTATGTGAGCGCCCAATATCGAAAAAGAAAGAAGAAAACTAGTTTTGCAAAAAAAAAAAACCTTGGTCACGAATAAAAGCTCATTTGTGCTCTATTGCAAATTCGTATTCTGGGCTAGCTAATATTAATCGACTGGATTAAAGAAAATTTCAAACAGTTTTATCTTAGCTTTTCAATAAAAGATTTGCTTTGCTTACACACACTCGGAAAACATGTAAACCACGCCAAGTCTGTCAGTTAATGGATGCCAAGAGGCCATGGGCGGCGGAAGCAAAAAATTATTAAGGGGGATGTGGTGGGGGCGCAGTGGAAATTGTATTTGTTATAAAATCTGAAATTCCCATTCAAAAGTTGCTGCATCAAGCCCGGCTTTTTTCAGCGCTCAAAAACTGTGGTAGAGAAGGGCTCCCAGCCCCCCTTCCCAATTAACCTTTTCTTTACTGAGAATTACTTCAACCATTATTAAGCATGTGTATCAGGGGCGTAGGCAGGAGGGGATGCACAGGGTGCACGTGCACCCACCTCCCCCCCTGTCAGCATTTTAGTTGCAAAGACATTCAAATCTTGAGCAAATTTATTGTTATTTTCCACTACATAGCAAAGTGCAAAAGTAACGATTCTGTCCAATAACAAAGTTCTGGGTAGAAACATATCGAACTAAAGTTTCGATTCTAGTATTCATTGAATGTAAGCTAACATATTATACTGTCCGTAATACACGCTTTACAGTCTAACAAAACACTTGTCTTATCCAATAGTGACCAAAAACAGTCTTGTTCTAGCGATATCTTAGTCAGTTTTCACTGCATCACACGTCATAACAAAACGCAAATTCACAGCGACTCTAGTAATCCCGTTTTTTGGGAGTAAGGGGGAGGGGACGCATACTTGATTTTTTTTGTCTTTCTAGAGTGGCGCTTATAGAGAAACGGCGCTAATTCGAATAAATACGATATAGGTCAAATTGCTAGAAGTAATCACAGAGCAGTGAAAAATGACTTCTTACTCTATGACATGGACCCAGTCTTTATGCAACTCCCATTGTCAGCCTTGTTGATTCTTTGTGTTAATGAATACACTCTCAAATGTGCAAAATGATTGAATTAAACAGATTTAATTTGCAACCAATTTAGAAAGGCAAACGCTAACCAAATACCATGAAAAGATCACTTCATTATCTTCTTGTTGCATCCAGTTTACACAGAACAAATACATAAACTGTCGCAACCAATCTACATAGAATAAACCCGAGGCCAAATGACTGTTACAGAGCGTTGTTTTACCATCACCGCTCACTGAATAATACTTAGTGTTAGAGCTAATCAGCCAACCAGTTGACCCTGTTTAAGTTGTATTCGCTGCATTTTGCCTGTAAACCCTCAGTTGCAAGGTTTTCGTAGTGTAAATAACGAATATAAATTCGTGTTTATGTGCAACTCTTTTATCATTGTACCATATTTTCTCTGAGCATGCAGAATTAAATCGTTTTTTGGCTTGCTTTCACCGCATTTTATGGAAATGAAACACACATAAAGAGACTATTATTACAAAAACATGCTATAATCGTTCGATTTCATAGTTTTGTTGGTCATATAGTGTCATTGATAAGATCAGTGAAAAATCTACGATGAAGAGACTCCTAGTTTTCCAGAAGTCGCAAAACTTTTCACGTAGTTTTTTGCCGTCCAAGGGTTTGGTGATAAAAGCATACCACAACCATAAGATGACAAAGAAGCATCAAAGCTGAAGGAAGTTAAATGGAACACTGTGTTATTTCAAAATGGTAATTCAAAGTTAAAAGGTAGTTTAAAACAAACGTTTTCGACTCATAAGGTCGTCTTCAAGTAAATAACTGAACTGTGGTTTTTTTTAAACTACCTTTTAACTTTGAATTGCCATTTTGATATTTTACCCTTATTGGCGTTTTTATGCATCCTGTGTTATTTCAATTTCTCGTTTTTGTGTTAGGCTCTATGTTGCCAAATTGTTACTATCTTTAACTTGAATAGGAATACCTTGCTCAAGACGGAAACGTTCTGCCGTCTGAGGAGTTGCCGCGAGTGTTGTAGGGACAATTTGAGGTATTTTTACTAAAGTAGGATGGTACGCCGAGAACATTCCACGATGAACCGAGCCCAGCCGCTTTTGCAGGTCCAAAGTGTGTGTTGTAAACTGAAGATATAAGGTAATTCCCTGTAGTAGAAATGTAGTTAGGGTTTGCTACAGTATCAATTGAAGGGCTAACTTGGCTAGCATCGTTATGAGCTTCTTCTGGCTTGCCATCTTTTGATCTTGGAAACCTGCAGAAAAATTAACTTAGTCGTTGGTTGTATCTCCTTGACTACAAATGGCTCTAGCTCTTAACGAAAAAACCCGACATTCTACTATCTTCAATCACAATTTTATTTTAATACGATAAATCAATGTAATAGTTCAACGTGCTTCAGTCACGATATTTTAATTATATATTCTTTTGAATTGAAGAACTCAAGCGAATTTATCGAGAGTTTCGAGAGTCTTCGAAATAAAAGACACAGTTAAAACCTGTATGTATGTATGTATGTATGTATGTATGTATGTATGTATGTATGTATGTATGTATGTATGTATGTATGTATGTAT
>JAOBRD021090265.1:0-11229 GCA_027575215.2 Hydrozoanthus sils | reverse complement strand
AACTTTTGGAGTTAATGAACACACGTTACTCATAAAGAATACTGGAATACGTGGGACATGAGTTGTCGGGTGCATTGTTGGTATCCCTGTGGATTCGAACACAGGTGGCCCGTTGTTTCTGAATTTGCCACCTCGTTTGCCCCGAAAAGGTCTCAGAATTCCGTTATCTTCGAGACGTTTCCAAACATCGGACGGTAAAAGTTGCTTGGGTTGTGTTCTCCGGATACTACGCAGGGTAGAACTATCGTACGTGATGCGACTAGTCCGTGAAGAATTGACTTTCCTTGATCCAACATGGAGGACACGATTTAATGGCCTCGGTGACAAGAAACCGTGTCCAGCAAAACACGTCGGCTGGAGCATCAAACAACAGGATAGATAACGACTCCCAAGTCTTTCTGGGGCCAATCAAACAAGGTAGGCCTGAAAATCAATTACTTATACCCAATTTTGTGCATTCTGTTGGATAGGGGCAGGATGACTTTGAGGAATATGAGCTCTCAAATACAGAAAGCTCAAAATTCTGATTTGAACAGCGAGAGCTAAACCGAAGCTAGAAAAAACAACTTTATCATCATTGGTGAGGGCCAATGCTCGAATTCGTATGATGTCACGCAGAAAATATGACCACATTAACATACTTGGATGATTTTCTAGTAATCGGTGACACTGAATCAGCTTGTTCCAACGCGTTTCAGAGACTTTTGATACTACTTCAAAGCTTAGGTTTTTCTATAAACTAGAATAGAGGTCATTAAACCGACGCAAGCTCTTGCTTACTTAGGAATTGAAATCATTAGCTTTTCTAGGCAACTCATTCTGCCCGACGAAAAGCTTCACGAGATAAGCACAGCCTTACAGGCAGCGAGCGAGCGATCAAAAATAACAAAGCGAGAAATGCAGTCCCTTGCGGGAAAAAATAACTTTGCAGCTAGAGTAGCTTACGGAGGCCGTACATTTTTGCGGCGATAATAACCGAAATAAACACGCTTAAGCACCCTCATCATCATCATAAGCAAATAACTCAATCAATGCGAGACGATCTGCAATGGTGGATGAATTTTATGGGCTCCTTTAATGGGAAGACTTTTTTCATTGATTCGGAACCTATGCGATATGATCAATTTTCAGCAGATGCCTATCTTAGTGGCGGGGCCGCTCATTTCCACGCTGATTGGTTCTACTCAAACTGGGCGATCGATTACCCTCATTTACAAAGACGCCCATATCAATCAACTCGAGTTGTTTACGATCCTCGTTTCTCTTCACCGCTGAAAATCACAAATGCGAGGGAAATGGATAGTCGTATATACTGATAACACTTCTACTATGTATACCCTCAACAAAGGCACAATTCGTTGCAAGTCATTAATGGCCTGGTTACGGGAAATATTTTGGATTACGGCCCAAAATAACTTAAGACTGACAGCTCGCTACATGACCTCTAAAGCCAACATAATCTGATACCCTGTCATCGGTGACAGGCGCTTACATGATGCTCACACATCTAGTGCCCTCTGTAATCTGATCGATATGGAAACCTTGGACACTTCGTTGTTGCACACCCATATAACGAGTAATACTGTGTCTTCTCTACCTACAAAGAACGTCAACATTCTTTCCAAGAAGTATACTTAGAGATGATCTCCGATTTTACCGAAGCCAGTCATTCGCAAGAGCAACTCTCTCGACCTACAAGTCTCAACTACGGTCTTACATTCGCTTTTGTTTGTACTTCGGCTACAAAATGGTTCCATGTTCTCATGATACTGTATTGCGTTACATAGCCTTTCTAGCGCGAACTCTATCACCTAACAGTATTCCAAATTACTTGAATGCTATTCGCCTCCTTCATCTTCAGCATGGTTTTCCTAATCCGCTAGAGAATCCTTTACTGAATTGGCGGTATAACATGGTTTTGCGAGGAATAAAACGCCATATGGGCCAGCCAATAAATGAAAAACTTGCAATAACTCCTTCGATCCCCCGGGACATAAGAAAGCAACTTGACCTTCATAGCTCTCAAGATATCACCTTCTGGGCAGCCTGCTTGGTAGCGGTTGACAGCTTTTTCAGAAAATCAAACCTATTTCCCCCCTCAATTGGGGCTTTCGACAAGAATCTACATCTACCCAAACAAGACATAATTATTCTCAAATGGGGGGCAATCTTGGTAGTGCGATGGTCCAAAACAATCCAGTTTCATCAACGAAAACTTCTCATTCCTTTACCTCGACTGCACCATAACTCTGAGTTATGCCCTGAGTTCGAAACGTCAGCTTTTCCTATCATCTCACGGCTACGACAATTTAATTATCACACAATACTAAAAGTTTACATCCACTCGCCGGCGCATTCAATAGTTTTTTTAAAAACTATATACCTTCAGTTTAACTATATAACAGTCTGAAACAATATTGAGAAGGCTCTGATTGGTAAAACTCAAAATATCCAAGTGCTACATTCTAAGGGTCTCTTTACGTGGAGCGAGTTGTCCCGGCAATCCGACTTTATTCAGCGAACAATGCAAAATATTCAGCGAAAAATGCAAGATAGCGAAAAGGGGAAAGATTTCTGTTCCAAATCTTGCAGAAATGGAGAAAATTGACTGCGTTCAACGAAGGGGCGATAATGACGTTGAACTTGTCTCGGCCGGGCGGATGACGTTTTCGCATGTAAATGCCAGCTTATTATCGTCCCGGCAAGCCTAGCATATCCTGTACAATATTATTTCGGTCCAAGTGAACTTTTCTTGAGTTTCCCTCATCAGTTATCTTCTTAAGAACTTCCATCCTCCGTTCTTTAATACTCTATAAAACGGTTGTATTAGAAAATATCCCCAAAGGTGGAAAGAGCATGGTCACAGATAGACGCAATTCATTGAGGCGATACCACAGGTAGCCAATTCAAAGAGTTCGAAATAAGTGACGTCATTAATTCGAATTAGACTGATTTCCAATGATTGCTCTAGATTTGAGTCTAAACTGAATTTAAAAACCGACCAGAATTGGTTTCGACAAACGAAAAATAAAAACTCAGCCATCAACATCTGAATTAAGTGCGGAAGCACAGATCATTGTTGATTTACTAACAGCACACCTTTCTTTGACTTTATCTATATAAAAGCATCTTTACAACGCAAAGTAACGTAGTTAAACAACTGCAAATAATGTTACTCGCCATTTCTTATAAGAACAACGACGAGGCTCAAATTGCCGGGCTACAATTTAATAAACAAGGAAACTCGGGCTCGACAACTAATTTTTTAAAAACTTTTGAGCTTCGTTTTAAATTACTAATACAAAATGATTAAAAAAATGGTTCGTAGTTTTTCTGCTTTAATCAGTCATTGCTTAATAGTATGAAAGTTATTCTCAGCCATTGCTTCAAGTTAAACGCAGTGCACGTTAGTATGTAATTGTGTTATTTTTGAGTTTGTAATGTAATCTGACCATATCTGTAATTCAGCCCTTAAAGCTACGAAAGGTATGAATAAATAAACATTAAATAATATTATGATTACTAGCTGTTTCTGCTGAAAGGAAAATGCTGCGAATTGCTTCCACTTGATATAATTTGACATGATAAATGTGTTTGGAAATAGAACTTACCAAAATTTTAGACACCAAAACAACTGCTAGCTAGCCAGTGAAGAGCGAAGAGAAAGCCACCTTGTGGTTCGATTATATAACCTCGTTTCCAGGAGCAAAATCTCATCGGGCGACACAGGTATCCCGATCGGTGTTCGTTCAAGTCAAGGGGGAGAACACTTGGCACGAATAAAGACGCCATCTTGGATCATCCATCGCACATGATCTCGCAGAAGTCTGGCTTCGGACGGGTATATTATCGAGCCGACAGGAGAGAACACTGGGCACGAGAAAGGACGCCATCTTGATTCATCGATCGCACATGATCTCGCAGAAGTCTGGCTTCGACGGGTATATTATCGGGCCGACACAGGTATCATTATTATTACACAGGCATCATTGTTATGACACAAGTATAATTATTATTATATAAATCGCCAAAACAAATTAAGAACATTGAGCCTCGGCTAAGTTTATTGGTTCTTATAAAAAAACGCGTAATGATTTAACATTGTTTACAAATGTAAAATTTAAAAACTCAACAACAACAATTCAATTCAACATCACCTATACTGTTACCACTTAGACCCAACTGTGTAAGGTGGCAATGATCACTAGTAAGAGCATCACTAACGTACTTAGCACCTTAATCACCTATATTGTAATCACTTAGACCCAACTGTGTAAGGTGACAATGATCACTACTAAGTGCATCACTAACGTACTTAGCACCTTAATCACCTATATTGTAATCACTTAGATCCAACTGTGTAAGGTGACAATGATCACTAGTAAGTGCATCACTAACGTACTTAGCACCTTAATCACCTATATTGTAATCACTTAGACCCAACTGTGTAAGGTGACAATGATCACTACTAAGTGCATCACTAACGTACTTAGCACCTTAATCACCTATATTGTAATCACTTAGATCCACCTGTGTAAGGTGACAATGATCACTAGTAAGTGCATCACTAACATACTTAGCACCTTCATCACCTATATTGTTACGACTTAGATCCAACTGTGTAAGGTGACAACGATCACTAGTAAGTGCATCACTAACATACTTAGCACCTTCAACACCTATATTGTTAACACTTAGATCCAACTGTGTAAGGTGACAATGATCACTAGTAAGTGATTCACTAACATACTTAGCACCTTCATCACCTATTTTGTTAAAACTTAGATTTAAATGTGTAAGGTGAGAATGATGACTAGTAAGTGCACACCTTAGATATTCCACTCCTACATGTGTAATCCTATTTTGAGACAAACTTAGAACCTTAATTGAATAAATCATTTCTACATCAGTAGTCAACACAAAAGCCAGTGCAGCACAGTCTGCATCAGCAACTGAAGAATCAGCAAGTACAAGTTCAGTTAAATCATGTTTCTGAAGAATCGATTTTGCAAATGCAGGGTCTTCATACTCAAAAATGCTCCTTATTGCTACCAAACGACTCCTTGAACCTTTTTTCAAAAGTGTGTCGACAATACAGTCCAAATCTTCACTTGGATTATCAACAGATGAGGCAGTTTTAAAAGGCCTGACACAATTTGAATAACGACATCTAAATCACTTCAACATACTGTTCAACATCTTTTGGTTGAAAACCAAGTACTTCTGCCTCTCTGTCGAATCTAAACAATTGTTTCAGTTGCTTACTTTCTTCAGGTCGGCTTGTTACAACAATAGAAGCCCCAGGGAGTAATAAACCATTAAGAAGATGGGCATATAGAGATGTAATGCTTTGCTTGTCTTGCTCTTTGAATCTGTTAATATTCTTAGCTTTCATACCATTCTTGAATTCATCGAAGCCATCCATGACAATCAGGGTGTTCTCTGGGTGCTTACAAATGAACTTGTACTCATCCTCATTAATGTTGTGTGACATGCTGAGAAACTCACGAAGTGACAAATTTTCCTCAATTTCATTAAGTTGACGAAAGGGGAAGAAAAAAACAAAATGAAATTTGTTCATTTGCTCTTCACAAGGATATAGACTGCCTGATGCACAGTCTCTAACCAACTTAATTGAAAAAATTGTCTTGCCTATTCCAGCTCTGCCTGAAAGCAAAACCAGTTTGGGAATTATAGAGTCACTGCTGGGCATAAAGAGCTGGTAAGCATTTTCAATGACAGTATTTTTCGTCGCACCTTCTGTATAGGAATTTAAAATGTCACGTCTACTCTTGGAATTAAAAGCATACTTAGTATGTCCATGCCTGATGACTAATTTGGTAAAAATCTGATCAATGTTGAATTTTTCTCCATACAGCTCTTCAAGTGTTTCTGTTGATGCTAAAATGTTTTCCTTGAGTCTGTCACTTAGTTCCTGGTTGTCAATATCTGTAAATTGAAAAATGGTATTCATGAGAATTACAATCACAACATTGAGAGCATTAATTTTCTACAAGTGATGCAACAAAAATAAATATAAAGTTCAAAAAGAAGTTTGGGCATCACATTATACTTGTGCATGGTGACTATTGAGGTGGTTTCTTATACAATAGATACAGTACAAGGTTTCGTAGTATGATACTTCTTTACTTTTCCCATTGACTTCCTATCCTCCCATTATAGTGGATGCTTTGATCCAAATGTGATCTAGAAATTCCTACTAAAAATGAAGTGGTGCCGAGTAAAGAGTATCATCTAATGCCATGCCTAGCGATTAACTTTTCACCAAGTTGTTTCCTTGTAGAACAAGTAGGCTTTCTGTGCTCAGAGCAGGTATTAAATCCTTTTCCAAAACTTACATCATCCTAGCTACCCAAACCACATGTCTTTTCTGGTTAAAAGCAGCATGTTCAAACCCATGCAAATATTAACCTTGTGAATTACTGTCAATTAAAAGGGTGGGGGAGGGGGGGGGGCGATGTAAGATGAGATTAATTAACATGTTTAAGTCGGCATGCAGTAACACATGCACATTATTATCAAGTTATACAGGGAGGAGGGGAAGTTAAAGATTGGCTTAAGCAACATGTTTAAGCTATAAATAGTTCTTATCTATCAACATTACAACAAATTGGCATCTACTATACATATTTAAACTAAATAAAAAGCACCATAAAGCATTAAAATGTTTAGGATATTAATTACACTAACTATTCCTTAGACTAGTATTTTCAAGATTTGCACAATGTATATTATTTCATAGTCTATATATCCATTGTTTCTCAACTATTGTACAGTCAGAAAAAAGATGATTAGCCATCAAGCTTTAAACCACATGCATTGTATGACATGTGTTTGCTAAAAGACAATTCAACTTTATTTACAAAACAACACAAATTTAAAAAGTTGTTTATATCTACAGAAGTACTTTTACATTGTACAAGAATAAACAACAAAAAACAATCCTAACTACTGTATCTGCTTTCACTACTTTTTGAAATAAGCATGTCTTGTCATGGTTTGTCATCAAAGGTGTCATTATGAACAGCATGGTTAAATATTTTCTTTAGAAAATTACAAATAGCACTTCTAAGAGCTCAATTCTGATTGCCCAACCAAAATGATGGAGAAGCACTTCAAGTTTCATGAAAAGGGAGCAGTTAGCCCATATTACAACCCCCCCTGCCCCCCAAAAAGGGTCCAGGCTTTCACATATGGACAAATTCGTGGCAATCAGGATTGATTTTTTTTCTTTAGCTTAATAAACTCCTGAGAGTAAACCATAAACTAAATAAATAATTTACCTTGAGGCTCAGCTTTTTTCCTGGTTAATTCAAAACTTTTCAGCTGGTCAACTACCTCATCCATCTTGTCCTCCATCTTTTCCACTTTGCAACTCATCTCTTCCACTTTCTTTATTTTATCACTTATTTCTTCCAATTTCTCCTTTACAACACAGTCATCCTTGTGCCACTGCTTCAACATCTCAATGTAGTGACCTTCATATACAGGATCCATACACTCACACTTCAGGGCTTTGATTGGCTGTTTATAGCTCGACCCACCAAGTCTAACAAGTGCATCACTGATGTCTTTCCAGTAACTCTCAAAATCAGTGTCTGACACCCACGCTTGGCTAGCATGTGCATATATAGTGTTCCTGTAGTACTTGATGCGCGCCAGGTCATCTTTCCTCTTAATGTCACTTGTAGCTGGCAAAGTGTTCCAACCTTTACTGGGAGGAGTCAAACCACAGATGTTTTTATTAGTGAGTAAAACAAAAAGTAAAGTGATGTCGAATCCAGCAGATGAAACACTTGCTGCTACTGCTGGGAACAGCTTGCTCCATTGGGTTGGGTTCAAAATTTTCTTCTTCCTCAGACTTTGCAGCTCTGCATGAACACCACCTGATGTCAGGAATGCATGCAATCCTCCTGGTGGATAGAATGTGTCAAGCACATCTCTTACAGCCTGACTGGCAACATCCACTAACAGACGACATAATCGAGTATAATTAGTCGTCTCTTTTTGCAGGAGGCAGATGCAGCAGCTGCCATGAATCAAAAGAGAAAGAAAATGTTGTTGATATATAACAAAGAAAGAGCTTAAAATAAAGATAATTGGCATATGGTATTAACTGACATTTTAAATCTAAATCTTACTGAATCACTGACAACAGTTGATAGTCCTACAATTAAAGTCTATTGGTGTAACAACTGAGATAGCTACCACAGTGTTCGGGTTACCTATGTTGTGATAAGTAATGTTACATGCACTCCTAATCTGGGAGTGAATTGTCACATGAACAGCAAATCGCTATCAGAAAGTAAAGTAAAAAGTATTAAATCAAACTTCACTGTAAAAAATACCCACTGAAGCTGGCTTACTAGTTACCAAAATTGATGCCCATACAGTCTGACTAGTACCGTAATTCTGGGCAATTACCCGCACAGCCGATTACCCGCACCACTCTATTTTTGCCCCAAGAAAAAAATAAATCAGCAGATTACCAGCACTAGTAGATAACCTGCACCTGAAAACAAAAGAAAATATGCAAAGGAGTGCGAGAACTTTGAAGTTATCTAAAAATGCTTTAAAAGGCTCTCCTCGCTATTCCATGTAAAAAGCAAAAAATTTCCTCTTAATTTAGCTGCCAATTCAATGGAAAAAGCACTCCTCTATCCATCTACAAACTCCTAACTTTTAATAGACAAGTTTCGTATCCAATAAAGTGGTGTTTTCGACTTCACTTGCTATTGCAATCATTCAGCACCATTTTTGGTAGGTTGAGGAGAGGCCGGGGTGAGTGCTAAAAAGCTCAAACAGGGTGGGGTTGAATTGAGCAGATTCATGAGGTATTTAACAGAAACTTACAAAGTCTTAGAAATCACTTGAAACAGGAATATACTCTCTAAATCAAAACAGTACTAGACTAGTTATGATTCTTGTAAGCATTTCATTTACTCACGAGCTGGAATTTATCACTTTTCTAATTGTGCTGTGTCATGAATTAAATGAATCGTAAAGTTTCAGCATGATCATGAATAAGATGTCTTTAGAAGGCGATAGCATGTGAACTTGTGAAGTTGACATGAACAGTGTAGCCAACGTAAAAATCTTTTTATGTTCCTCCAAGTTTTTGGACGAGTAAAATACATACCAAATGATTTAAAAATCATCGCATTATCCGCATCTCCATATATATTACCTGCAGCAACATCTAAATTTAGAAAAATTAGCATAATATTATCCACGGAAAATCACCTGGAAATTACGGTATTAAAAAATTTATTGATGAACAATAAGTGTTCATGAATGCTACACAAACTGCTCTATCAACACCTGCACATGCCTTAGGATTGAAGAAATCAGAATTAAAACTAGTACACATTGTCCCAAATGGTCAATCTTGCAATGTTTGAAGGTATGCATAATTTTTTTAGCTAAAAAATGCAACCTGCTCTGCCTCAGAGAAAACTCTG
This sequence comes from Hydrozoanthus sils, assembly GCA_027575215.2. Lineage (NCBI taxonomy): Eukaryota > Metazoa > Cnidaria > Anthozoa > Zoantharia > Hydrozoanthidae > Hydrozoanthus > Hydrozoanthus sils. Next base: position 1,747 of record JAOBRD021090265.1, on the reverse strand, counting down.
CATTATAAACACATAGTACTATCCTTAACAAATTAGATCTGAATCTACGACTACATAAAAGAAACAAGATTTTTGGTCCCTGTCGACCTGATTTATTCAGTGTTTAAAGAAGACAACATTGTCAGTCAATTTAACTACTGTATGTAACAGTGTAATCAGGTAAACATTCTGTGTTTCAAAAAGCGTCATTGCTTTACATGAAAGTCTAGAAAGTCCAAGCATTTATTCTACTGCCCATACTCAGCACTAATAATAACATTGCAAGACTATGGCGTGATCGCTTTCCAAACAGTTATTACAAGCCACAAACCACTTTTGCTTGCCTTCGAAAACGAAAGCCTGATGCAAATCATGACGTCCACAACTACACAATATCAAGTACAGTTCTAGGTATACAAATGAAGATCAGAAATCTAACAATTTCAAAAGTAATACTTGTGACTTTAGTCTGTCAGTGTTCATATGTTATAGGTACGATTAATATTCGTGACTGCATGTGTGCCTGACAGTAGTATGCAATGCCAATTAAAAGGCAGTCCACGTAAGAATCGGTCACTCGATTTGGTTCGAATTTTAGATTCGGCTGAAAACTTCTGGATGAAACAAGGTCTATATGGGATAAAAAAAAATAGGTTTCTTTCTTTTCAGTTCCAAAATTTTTTTAAGATATAGAGAGTTTTACCTAACGCACTCAAACCCTACAAATCTGCTTGAAATCGTTACGGAAATTCGGCTTTTTGGAACGGACTATTTTCAAAGGGGAAATTATCTGTGGCGCTCTCGTTTTAGGTTTCAGTACTTGCACCATAATACTTTTAGAAAACAGCAAAATGATTGCTATGAAAAAAAGTGTCTTCACAAACCAAACTATGAAGAGGGCTATGTTGGTGAGTTTTGACCAGAGAAGCTGTCAAGTGGTCATGAAAAAATGAAAATTTTTCAAAATTCTGGCAATTTCATGAACTTATTTATTCTTGTTTTAAAAGAAGCAAGGTTGGTTGATAAAATTATGAAAAGATTTTTGTGGGCAAGTAACGACAAAAAAAGAAAAAATCTTTCGAACTTCGGCATTTTGGGACTTGATTAGTTAGCATATTTACAAAGCTATGCAAATGAAACACTTACTGTACTCTGTATTTAACCATTTTGGTCAATCATAAAGTTTCAGCAAAACAGGCAACACAGTAATTTCACATCAACTGCCACTTAATACCAAAAATAGTTTTCAAAAGTTGGAAGAACAAGTACCTTTAGGCTGTACAGCTGGTCCCATGTGGCAGTGCAGCTGTTTTGCACACAACTGCTCGGGATCAACTTCCGATCTTTATTCGACTCTAAGCTAATAAAATTTTTCGTAAGCTATTGAAAAGTCTAAACATCATGCTTCTGCTGTGGTTTTGACAAAGGATTCCTTTCTCTGACTGGAAAAGGCAGTGGCAATTTCGGCAATACATGCCATATTTGTTTACCTTGGCAAAATAACCGCTGACCCGGGAAACCCCTGAACAGGGGTATTTTTAATGGCTTTATTTTGTTATTTATTTCTTATAGCCTTTTGTTTGCTTCCTTTGTAAACTACTCAAAATATAGCCATTAAAATACCTGTTTATAATCAGAGTCTTTCCGAATTCATGCAGTGTCAGGGTCTGAGGGAGCGCGTTTTTCTTTTTTTGCTTTAGTTCAGTATTCATGGTTTGGAAACAAATTGAAGTAGTAACTAAGAAGCTAAATGAAGATATAGTACTAA
>JAOBRD021090156.1:0-11229 GCA_027575215.2 Hydrozoanthus sils | reverse complement strand
GGGGGGGGTAGGGTGCGAGCGTACACGTCACACCCCCATTCTTACGGGCCTGGATAGATATTCAGTGATATTGATTTGAACTGTATTGAGCCATTACAGTTATAATAACAATTGGGAAAATTATCTGTCATTATGTGCTTATGAACACAGTAAATAACTAGTGTCTTATCACAATAGATTTTATGTTGCAACAAACTCTTTCAAAGTACAGTTTTAAAGTATTTTTAGTTTTAGGGGGTCCATAGTAAGGAACCATGAATTTTGTTTTAGGCCCCCACCGACTCATTAGATCAATTTATTTATTTATCTTTTTTATTGTAAATGTAATGAATATAAACTTGAAATTCGATTGAATAAAACATAAATATACAAATTAATAAAGAAGTAAGAATGAGTTAAATTTTACCTGAGGTGTCGTGAGAATCTGCATCCGGCTGACAACCAAATTAAGGGGGTTACGCCCTATTGAGCTGTCACGGAGCACATTTGCGGCCTGTAGCAGGATTTCAATTATTGTTGTTAAAAACTCTATTGGCGGTTCAAGACATTTTTTTGTTTAAAGTATCTCCAAGGTGGTTGCATTTTAAAGTTTCATTTTTGTAGGCAAGCCATTCAGCCAAAATCCACTTTTCACAAAACTCATTCAAACTGTAGCGTTTTTCTTAAACGACTGCATTATCCCTTTGAAATATTGAATTTTCATGTTGACTTGACAGGAAACTTGTTGAACATTACAACTCTATAAGTCTTTGCAATGAATATATCATTCTACTTGCTCAAAAAATCTACAGCAAATTAACTGGGTGGAAAGTTAGGGCAAGCTATTATACCTTAAAATCAAAAAAACTTTACTCATCGCCTTTGGATCAGCTAGTTTCTCCAGAGCCGACACAAACATAGTTCAACTAGTTGGATTTTAATCTGGATCATTGATGCCAACCCGTTCAGTTGTTAGAATGGGAATTCGAATCCTGGACATGGAGCTGCATGCTAATCCGAAACCCTAACCGCTGAGCTATGTTATGTACCCTTCTCTAAATCTTTAAACAAGAAACCGCGCTGTAAATGGGTTTGTGCCTAGCCTGCTTGCAGACGATGGGGTGTTCTTAGCGCGGAAAACTCATTGGCCGCTGTGTCGCCGCCATCTTAGATTTGGCGGTCGAGCGGCATTGGGTCGACCCAAAATCCAAAATGGCGGCAACACCGTGCCCTATGAGGTTTCCGCGCTTAAAAAACAACACCAAACCGCCTGCAAGCAGGCTAGTCTGGGCCAGGCAATCGTCATCTTCAGTTGTCACTCAACCTCCGAAGAAACACAACACGAAATAAGTGGACTGTTTAGGTGTTAAATTATTTCAAGCAGCATATGAACATAATAACTAATCTTTTCAGAATCATGAATTGTTATTGATTTATCTTTCAAACAGAAGGAAATTAAAACGAAACATAACATATATAGTAATGATGAAAAGAAACACAAGAAAATTACGAAACACACGCGAGGTTTCGATGAAACACGTATTTTGCTAGTGAGCGAAAGCTTCTTGGAAGTGTGACAATTTTCGCCATAAACGGCTACAAAAACGTAAGGAGATTTCTTATAGAAACAAAGAACGAAACGAATTCGAACTTTGCTTGTGTTTGTTTCTATCACGTCTGTGTATAAGAAACTATTAAGAGTATTTATTTTTTAGCGGTTATTTATCTTTTATTTTTATCGCTCATAGAGAATTTGAATCGCTTTTGATTCAAAATTTGAATTTTGAAAAGTGTGAGACGTGGGAGGACCTAAACCTTAAATTTTAGCGCGGTTTCTTGTTTAATCCCAGAAGGCATGAGGGAGGTGCCATAACGATGAAAATTTGTAACTATTCTAAAGGAAACCTCGAGAAACATCATCAGCCCAAATTTGGCTAAAATTCACCCAAAGGTTATATAGATTAGCAGCAGATTTCAAAAGGCCGAAACCTCGTGACGTCATCAGTTGAAACCATTAAGTGTTAATATCTCGAGAACCATAAAAGATTTTTTACAAAATCTTTTCACCGCTATTCCTCCTTTAGCATGGTCTATCCACTGAGAAAACAATTTTTTTTTCCTGTCATAGGCACTCAAGGAAAATGAAACGTCCCCGGGGTCAAAAAAGGATTAAGGTAACTTACAATATTGCAAGTCGCTAGAGCATATTGTTTAGCAGCATCTTCTCCATGAAAGTTGGCCATTTTTGGGTCCACCACAACAAGAGTCTCAATATACTTTTCCGCTCCTGAGCCCGCTGGTCCGGATCTTTTGTCAGCGGGTTCATCGGTTTCATTCAAAGATCGAGCCAGGCGAATGGTTGGATTATCTGGTTAATGAGTTATACACATATAAAATTAAAATTAGGATGGCTGCCAATGAAGGATAAAAGAACTTTTCATTCATTAAGAGCGATGCAAAACTAAGGCGCTATGTACAGAAAACTTGCCCTCGTATTTAAAGCTTGAGAAATCATTTGCAACTAACTATAGAACACTGCGCTCTGATGGAGCTACCAGACTGAAGGTACCCCTGGAAAAGGGCACCTTTTAGGACTCGCCTCTAAATCTTTTAACAGCCTACCCACTAATCTTAGAACATGCACCGATTTTAAGTCCTGACATAAATTTAAGTCGATTTTAAGTCCTGACAACATCTGACATCACTCTGTAACACATCAACGCCTATTGATACTTTCTTTTCATCTTTCGAATTTTATTACTCTCAGTGTAAATAGTCTTTCGCATGGTTTTATTTTTCCATATCAATTTTAGAGAATTGTAACATAAAATATATTCATTTTGTTCTATTTTTCTTTTATGTCAGATGAAGAGCCACCTCGTGGATATACTGACATTAAACTGTTATTATTATTCTTATTGTTATTATTATTATTATTATTATTATTATTATTATATTATTACATATCAAAACTATTATATAGCACAGGGTATTTGATTATGTAGCCACATACAGAGGTGTAGTGAACTAAACTATTAACGAAATCAAAAAGGGCCGACTCAAAAAGCAGTTAAAGTGAGACAACATGAAGTTGGTTTTAGTGCAACAAGGGATAAATAGATTATTACCAGCCTTGAAAACTATAAGCTATATATCATAAGGACGAAGAGCTTTTTTACTATTATTGACCGTTAGTTATCGTTAGCTGAACAACAAGCTTTCATTCAAAATTTTTTACGAGCATATACAGAAAGAACTTCGAAATCTATTTTTCTCGGGAAATAAAAAATAGGGACTGCTCGTAGTTTAAAAAAAATCGGCCATAAAACAAGTACTTTAACTCGCCTTCTGTTCCGCAAGTGTGAAGTTCCACCTCTTCTTTAATCGTCCTAGCTCCTCTGATTCGAGGGGATCTCCTGTAGAGAATGTGGGGCCGCCCTCTTTCTTTACTGCTCAGCTTATGGGTGATATAAGCAGGTAGCGGCTCCATGAAGAAAGAATCTTCTTTTATGCTAATATGGCCAGTCTGAAACGAAGTAAAGCAACATCTTTGAAAAGACCAAATTTTAAGGACAAAAAACTGACATATTTTCTTGTTTAAACATTTAAAACAATGCTGATGTGTTAAGCCGGTGGCGCTGTGGCTGAGCGGTCAGCGTGTTCGACTCGTAATTCTAGGGTCGCGAGTTCGAACCCAGGTCAGACCACTGTGTTGTGTCCTTGAACAAGAGACTTTAGCCGACTTGTTCCCGTCGACTCAGCTGTTCAAATGAGTATCAGCTTCTGTTTGGGTCTAACCTGCGATATATTAGTGTCCTGTCCTGGGGGAGTCAAAGATTTTCATCCGTTTAACACTAAAGAAACCGGAGATTTAGCGCCGGTCTAATGAGCCACTTAGGCTTGAGAAAGGATTTAGCTTAGCTAATCAATAAAATACGGATAAGAAGATCCTTATTAAATGGTCTAACTATAAAACTAGGGGACAACATGTTTAATGTTTTGACGTTATCGCTAAATATCAAATTAAGTTAAGTGTGTTTAAAAAACCTAGCTTATGACAAAGGCAGTGGTGGATCGCAGTTGTTCTGCAAAAACGCTCAAATCTGTGTAGTGTGTCTGTTTTCGATAGCAACTACATATCCATTACGTGTTGGTTGATACTTCCTTTTGTTGCAAATTTTGGTTTATATACGCCCTAAATATACGTAGCACCTTTTTTGAAAGAACGGTCAAGTTGAAAATTTGCAAAATGTTTAAATTTTTAACGTTCCTAAAGGGACATGCTAAGAACACATCCGAGGCTGAGGAACTGCCGATTTTGTTACATTACGGAATAAATTCAAATGGGTTCATTTATTTGATTTCCTTGAAGCTTTTTTAAGGCAAGCGTCCCAAACGTTTGTGCTTGAGAAAAAATGAATACACGCTTTTTTGTATGAGATTTAGTAAATTTTTCCGTGCCTCGTTCTTATAAAGTTGTTCTGCTAAAGAATGTGTACACCAAACACGTTTCGTTAAGAATATAAGGAATTCTCACATATTCTAAAAGAGCATCTAGCAATGGCCCGCGAAAGTAAGAGGTCGTAATAAAAAGAGTGTATTTGTCTAATGTTTCTTCATCCAACATCGCAAAACATTGTTTAAATTTTGTTATTCACTCGGCCTTGAAACATATTTCTAGTTAATAAGCAATTATCCCCCTCAGTGTCGATGTCTATAGCGATAGACATTTACCTCGCCGCGTCGAATAAATTCAGGCGAGAGTTGGTGAATGTCAAGTTTGAACCAAATTTATCGATTAAAAATTTTCAAACGCAGCTAAGAAAAGCTCGCGCTCACTTTTTTCGTTATACTTTTCCTTGAATTTTCGGGTTAAAACAACTTTTATCCTACTTGTGAGTTAAGGGAATGGTTAAATTGTTTATTTCGTGAATTTCCTGTTCCGTTGATAGTTTTCTCAAAACAGTAAATATCCTTGGATACCTACTGTTTCAGGAACCAATCAGAGCGCGCGAAAAAGCTATTCATTGATTTGGTATATACTAATGCCTGCTATTGACTTCATGGAAAAATGAAACCAGGAAAATATTTTACTCACCAAGCCTTGACAGTTACTAATAGCCACACTAGACTGCTTGTACGATTTAACTGTCCCCGTGTAATGACAGTTTTTCATTTTGTGTGATTTAAGCACCTTCCCTTTGGCTCCTATAACTTCAACCTTAAAGTTCGGGCTGAAGAGTTTTTTGTTTTCTTTAAGTTTTAAATGCAAATGTTTGCCAAACGCTTTCACTTTGAAGTGAACATCGTGTGGATCGTCAGCAGTATCGCGTCGAGAGCGAATTCTTGCGAAGTTGAGTTCATGCGTAAGAAAGTTCCCTTCGTGGTCCGTCTGGTAGGGATGCACGACTGTGTACTCTGGAACTGTGTGAAGAGATGAAGAGAAGTAAGTAACACAGAAATAACGACAGCGATAGTAATGGCAACGACTTGCATAGCCAATGACAGCGATAACAACAACGACAATAACGTTGGCGATAAGGAGATTATTTACATTAGCGACAATGTAATGTTAGCAATAGCGACAATGATGATGACAACATTAGTGGCAATGACGATGATAAAATTAGCGACAATGATGATGATATCGAGAATATTTGCGACAATAATATTGATAGCATTTGCGACAATGATGATGATACCATTAACAACAATGGTAGTGATACCATTAGTGACAATGATAATTATGACATTTGCAACAATAATATAATGAAAGCAGTAGCGACAATGATGGTGATATCACGCCACTAGCGGCATTGATGATGATACCATTAATGACAATGATGGTGATACCATTAGCGGCAATGATGGTGATACCATTAAAGACAAAGATGGTGATACCATTAACGACAATGATGGTGATGCCATTGAAGACAAAGATGGTGATACCATTAGCGACGATGATGGTGATACCATTAACGACAAAGATGGTGATACCATTAGCGACAACGATGGCGATACCATTAAAGACAAAGATGGAGATACCATTAACGACAATGATGGTAATACCTGTAGCGATAATGATAATAATGACATTTGCTACAATAATATAATGATAGCAGTAGCAACAATAATGGTGATACCATTAAAGACAAAGATGGTGATACCATTAAAAACAAAGACGGTGATACCATTAGCGGCAATGAAGGTGATACCATTAAAGACAAAGATGGTGATACCATTAACGACAATGATGGTGATACCACTAGCGACAATGATGGTGATGCCAATGAAGACAAAGATGGTGATACCATTAACGACAATGATGGTGATAGCATTAGCGACAATGATAATGATGACATTTGCTACAATAATAAAATGATAGCAGTAGCAACAATAATGGTGATACCATTAAAGACAAAGATTGTGATACCATTAAAGACAAAGATGGTGATACCATTAGCGACAATGATGGTGATAACGTTAGCGACAATGGTAATGATGACATTAGCGACAATAATATATTGATAGCAGTAGCGGCAATGATGGTGAAAGCAATTGCGACAATGATATTGATTAACATTTGCGACATTGATATCAATGATGGTAGCAATAGCGACGATAGCTTGATGATGGCAATAGCGACAATGGTTTGATGAAAGCAATAGCGACAATGGTTTGATGATAGCAATAGCGACAATGTTGATAAAAGCATAAGCGACAATGATATCATAATAGCATTAGCGGTAATGATGGTAATAACATTAGCAACAATGTCATAATGAGCATATTTTACTTTACTGAAGTAGGATAGTTTAAAGTTGCGTACCTTCATCACAAGAATCGACACCGAAATATCTTTTAATATCTCTCTTTGAAAAATGTTTATGAATCATCTCGGTGTGGGTCCGCTGGTAGGGAAATAAAGTTTGTTAACTTGTAACAAACAGCTGTAAAGATAATAAGCCTTTACAAGTGGTTGCGATGGATCTTGGAAAGTGTTCTATTACTAGTACTGTGAAAACGTTCTAGTAGTGGGAAATATCTGCATGTTTCAATTTCAGAGTAAGTCGGCTGCTTTTATATCGTAGCTGTTGAAAAATACTCTCTTGTTGAAGGACGTCAGTTACGTCGTGAATCAATACCGGCTGACTTAGTTTTGATCTTATAGCAACCCTGCGATCAACTAAAAATTGCCATGTTCGAATTCTTGGCCGTCGGAACTTCTTCGGAGCAACTTTTTAGTTGATCGCAAAGTGGTATCGCATTGACTTACACGGCGCCGCACTTGGATCTTACTAGATTTGTCTCAATCGGCCTTGTCGTTCGGACAACAGAGACGATTGTACGTGCTTGCCACCTACTGAAATGGGCTTGAGACAACTGAGACAATTGGGTTTTTTTAGAATGAATCAATTTTTAAGTTCACTCCGGATTATGAGATCTTTATTATAAACCCGAAACCCTTCACTTAGGTGCAATTGTCCAAGACCTTAAGTTACACTGAAACAACCACATGAAATCCGGGGAAAGGGTCAGTGAACATGAAGTGCGGTTGACTTAACTACAAGAATCAGAGCAAGGAACCCAAAACATTTTTGAAGATAGAGACTATAAGCTTACTCACAGGTATCTCAGCCGTTACTGAGCTGCAGAGCGCAGATAAGCAAATCCATGCGCCAATGTATGAGGTCACGTTCAACCTCTTTGGAGCCATTGCCCCCGGTTTTGCAAAGGGACGAGCCCCGTGTACACCTGTATTAAATATCAAGAAGAGAGCGTTTTAAGTTCGATGAATTATCAAAGGAACAATGACGCACATACCTCTTAAAGTGAACAAGTGAATCTATCTTTAAAATAACATTAATTAAATCGGCTTGTTTCGGAGCCATTTGTCAGTTGAACTCAAAATGGATATGGCGCCAATGTTTTATGCACCCCTCGCTGTGCAAAACTGGTATCAATTACTCTCTAACGGCTCTCGTTGTTGATATATATGGACGAAAAGTTAAATAATTGGGTCAGGAAAACAAAACTCAGAAACGGAATATCTTCATACGATTTATGTGGTGTAATGAAGCAGTGACTATTTCGAGTACATCTTTTTATTTTTTCTGACAATCTAATTTTATCTAACACTTCAACAACCTGCACATCGTCAAAAATTCAAAATCCGAAAAAACCCTTGCCTTGAAGGTCGTAAGAAAGGGAGAAACTACCTTACCTGGTTGCGCCCTCGATCCGATATTTTCTAGCCCACGGATCCAGTGTAGAAAGACTCCATTTAAATAGAAAGCATTCTATCAATCCTGTTTTTAAACATCTTCTTGATAAACCAAACTATTTTTGGTCCAAATCCGTGTTATGTGATCGAGACCAGCAACCGAACAACTGTCAATTTATTGTTTACAACAACATTGGCGCAAAACAACCAACCAGATAATCGCTAATTATTATCTGGCTGGTGGCAATAAGAAACAAAACTCTTCGCCCGCAATTAAAATTTCATTGAAAACATTCTCTAGCAAGCAGTTCATCGGATAGAATTTTACTCCAAGCTTAAATTAAGAGGTCTCTACCAAAGAAGTCTGAATATTTCGCCTTTAAATGATCGAATACTTTAGAATCTTGTGTTCGTGATTTACAGACTGGTGTTTTGACATGTTAGATTGACTCTCAACACTTGTCACACGGTTGGTCGGGGATTGTTTTTAATACGACATTTATATTCTTATTTAATATCTTTAATCTTATGTCGGATTCCCATTACGTAAGGAAGTTAGTACCTTCCACGTCCTTTCATTCGAAACCATAATAAGTTTCGTTATTGTACAAACAAGAATAAAATCAATTGAAGCCGAGAAATTTGAAGAAGAAAGCAGAATGGAGCCAGTTCCGTAACCTGTAATGAACGGATTGTTCTGTGCTGATTTCATATCCTGTTTAATGGTTGACTTGTTGAAGACAATATTTTTGTCTCAACTATTGTTTCAATATTGTTCATTGTCGAGTCTTTGGTGATCGCAGAAAGGTTGTAAGAATGCTAAGACACCTACATTGTTAAAGTACTAGTACTAAGTGCTAACAGACTTGCCTTAATCTTTGTTAATGTTAGCAGTTGTACAACTCACTTAAAAACCGGCTCTTTTACGTAAGGTTACACTTTCAAACAACCAAAATTGTGAATTTCAGCTTATTTTCAACGCAGCCTCTGACGTAATTACTTCGAAACCAACTGCAACGAGAATAGTGAGGTAATTTGCTAGTTTTGATACTGATTTGTATACTTGTTTTGTGGTTTGGCTGCTCTGAACGGCTTACAAATGGAAGCTCTTTTTGTGGCACCATTTTTACATAAGCGTGCTCAAAAGCGTTTCTCGTTGTCATTAATCCTTAATCATTGAAAATCAAGTGCTTCTTACTGTTTTGTATTTTCTAAAACCCTGGAAAATTTGTAAAATTACATATATTTCTTTGTAAACATAACTGTAAGTTTGTTACATGGAAGGTCAACACCCAAGCTTTTCAACACATTTAACAAACGCTAACGGGGCAACACAAAATCTTATAAACACTTTTATCAATGGACTGTCACAATCTGCAACAGATGTAACAAATATTCATTATATTAGCGTCGCAGTTAAAATTATCGAGATAGTTTTAAACTAAGGCTGTCGCAAGGATAACATTTGTCTCAGTTTCAAAACAAAACGAAAAACTGCCGCTACTTCGAGAATGATGCTATCTCTATTGCGTAAAATAGACTAGAAGTAGAAGTAATCAGAGGTTAGTGAAGTGCGTTCGACTTTTTCACTCAAGCTCTTGGTCACCATGACCATGCCACCACGGTTACAATGACATGGAGTCGAGGCATTATGTGCCACCCAGTCAGCCAGACGAAAATCGCTAAAAAACGGATGGCATGCATCAAGCTTGAGCCCACGAGCAACGGCAAGATTAGTATGCGTTCTTTTCCTTTGAACGCAATAACAAAAAAAATTGTTCAAGCAAAACGGACCAACCAATGCCTGCTTGACTTTAAATCATTTGAATTGACTTCATTTTAAAAGGTTCCTGATTAAAACACTCTTTTATCAGCGTGTTAACATTACAAGTAGTTGTGTTTGGTAGCCATACACAACTGATAACAGTTGTGTGGTCGGGTTTTGCTCGTTCCGTTTTTACATAGATAGTTGCAATGGACTAGTTCTTAAACTATGGGTTTTGTAACTAAATTACAATTTGACTAAAAGGTTGTTGGTTTCTACGAGTGAATAGTGAACGAGGCGCGAAGCATCGAGTTCTCTATTAGATTTATAGAAAACGAGAACGAGTGCAGTGGAACTCCGCCTTACGGACAACTGCCTCGTTATAACAGTCACTTTTTGTTTGGCCGACGGTCGAGTGGCAATGTTTTTCTTATAAAAAAAACCTCGTTAATACGGTCACCCCGTTATTACGGCCAATTTTTTCTGGCTGTAGGTGACTGTATTAACGGGGTCCAACTGTAGCCACTGTATAAGCAATTTATAATGTACAAAGTACTTTTGATTTCCCCTTTCGGTAGCCCTATATCGGGTTATTAGGGGGGGAACCTGTTCCCCAAAAGTAATTAAAATGTGTAAGTATATAAATAATTATCAAAATTATAATGTGTAAATATGTAAATTGTAAAACAAGAAAAAAGAGGTACAAATATAATACAAATATAAAAGGGGCAAATAACGGGAATAAAGTGCTACTGTTTCAGGTACTAATCAGTGTTTTAGTAAACACCAACTAGTTAATTACTTTCAAATTTAAACCGATGAGAACGAGTGTTTAAAGATTCCGCAATTGTTTTGCGTTCAAAATTACCGGCAGTTTCGATACTATCCCTCAATAGGTTAGTCAATCAACAAATTTTTTCGGACGAGTGTTTGGGAAGGTGAAAAACGATGCTATCTATACTTTTTTACTTCGTTGTCTTTCCCTTCCTCGCCAAACGTATATATTTATTTGTATGAATTCTTGGATAAAGGTTCTAGACAGGAGAACACATTCGAGTGAAGAAAATATTGGGCCCCAAGGATCATCCATGTTTGAAAATTGTATACCTCGGAAATTGCTACTGATGTTGCCAGCATGGTGGTGTAGTGTTTATCACGCCTGACTTTGTAACCAGGAGACGTGGGTTCGAGTCCCAGTCGGGGCATTTAAACCAATTTTTTCGGACGAGTATGTGGGAAGGTGAAAAAAGATGCTATATAT
>JAOBRD021090049.1:0-11229 GCA_027575215.2 Hydrozoanthus sils | reverse complement strand
AATAATGCTAAATTCTTAATTCACCCTTTAATTGATCCATTCCATTGACAGAGGCATGCTTGAAGTAGTTGGATTGAGTTTTTGAAACATTCGATTTCTATTTAAGTTCCACGAGACCCCTTTTCTGTTATTTGTCTACGTACACTAATTTATCCATATTTTACTTATGCTTTTACAACCTGGGGTAACACTTATGCAACTACCCTCAAACCTCTTAGCATTCTCCAAAAGAAAGCAATTCGATAATTAGTTTCTCTGAATATAGAGCACATACGGTCCACTTTTTGGCCATCTAGAGATTCTAAAATTTTCTGACTTAATATTTCCAAACAATGCTCTATTGATGTATGACTTCCATGTAAACAATTGTTTTCCATGACTTCTTCACACCAGTATCCAGTGGTCACATCAGTAAGAAATTAGTAACAAACAATATCTTTCAAGAGTACGTACTTGGATATCTGATGCTCTTTCTTTATGCCCCAATTGTATTTGTTGTAGTATTTGTGCTAATGTGTAGTGTGATTTTAGTATCTGTATTAATTTTGACTCTAGTTTACTTTTTGTTTCTTTATAGTTCATAATAATTATAATTCGTTGTTATTTGATTCTCACTTGCCCTCTCATGTTTCTTATACATATATTATATAACAAACCTTGACAGCCCTGTCTGACCAGAGCTACTTAACTCGATTAGCCTTTGCTATTTTTAAGTAGCTGTGATCCTCATCTATCAATAGTATTTTGATATATATTGATATATGTTACTATGATGTAACATGTAAATGTAACACTGAGAAAACACAGTAAAGTTTTTGTTGTTGTTGTTGTTTGTTGTTGCAATGAAATTGACTAAAATTGTAGGGACTTACTAAGAGAGATAACAAATATTGGAACATTTTTAGGATGTGATTATAAAAGCAGATATCATCTGAATGCAAAGTGTTTAAATACACAACGCATAATCAAAGTCGAGGCTATAGCTGAAAAATATAAACACTAAAGAAAAATATTGGTTCTCAACCCAACTGAATTGAGAACGATTTATTTTAAGACTGTTGATACATAGATGTGTTAACATAGTTCTAAAAAATCTTGCAACTTGATTGGTTAAGAGGAATAATATTTATCATTAATAGTGGTCTTTTAAGTACTTGAGTGTGGTATTTCATAATCACTATTGAAAACATTGCTTTCTTCTGAGGAGATGGGTAAAATGTGCAAGCCTCTCGGTTGAAAAATGTGAAAGCGTTTTAGCTGACAATGTTCAAAGCAAATCAAGATTGCAGAATATCAATTTGAGTAAAAACGATTTTGATGCAGTTTCTGCCAGCTGCATGTACGAAATTTCCATTGGTCTATTCTATAAAGTCTGTGTAGTTGAATACACTTACCTTGTCAAGCTCGTTCTAGCGGTTTCTCAGTGCAGGCCACCGCTTCAATATTTTCATTAAAAATTAACTGATTTTTCATAAGTTGAAAACTTTAAAATAAAGATATTGCTGTTAATATAGGCTACCGATTAACAGGAAAGGGGTGTAACCGCGCTTACCTCTGCCTGTCAGGGCCAGCCTGTTGACCTCTGATTGGTAGTTGTAGCAGCTGTAGCTCAGTCAAGTTGGCTACAAATAAAAAAAAACTAAACGTGACTGTGGGCGGAGCTCAATGCGACCTGCGCTATCAGGGTCAGGCTAATTTGATCCAGTGTGAGATCGTCAAGTTTCATGTTAACGTGTCAGATATGTTTGTTTGAATTGCACAGCTGTTCCTTCTGGCCATCGCTGCAGTTTATTCAACTGAACTTTTACGAAATTCAGAAAAGGAAGACATTATCTTCAAATGAAAAACTTTGTTTCATAAAATGTCGGTAGGAAAGAACTGCTTTATTCAGTGTTGTTCAAGTTCATTGTTGCCAAAACAATTCATTCAACTCGCCGGAAAACAAAAAAAGTGAACTTTGTATGATTGTGGCGTCACGCCACATTCATACTGCTGCCGCTGGCAATGTCCAAGTTTTCATTTAGTTGTAATTTAAATAAGTGTTTTAATCCGAAATTTAGGTTTGTGACGGTTGAAACAACTGTTACACCGAGGCAGCCGTTCTCGGGGATGTAGATATCAATCGATTCGAAACTTCAACATCACCAAACCCCGGTAACCCCCGGGCATTTCACAGTAGCCTTTTCCCGAAGCCGGAAATTTGACATCAGCAAGTGCCCGTGGGGCCGGGCATTCGAAAACGCTTGGAACCAGCCGTACGGAGCAGAAATTACAAACCTTTGTTTTTAAAATGTATATCGTGGTTTTGTTTACATAAAAATGTTCGTGGGTGAGGCATGTCATACATACAGCATGATTACAAAGTTAAGCTTTTCATTGAGCTACGTGCTATGTTTGTCAATCCTTACTTAACCTACGGACTCATTGTATGGGGATATGCTTCCAAAACATACATCAACAAAGGACTTTTTCTACAAAAACGATCTTTCCAACTAATCTATTTCACCGAAAGAAACGGACATGCGATTCCCTTAATATTCACTGATTCCAAAACCCTACCACTAAAATATTTGTATTATACGAATCAGTTTTCAGCCTTATGTATGATGTGAACAATAGAACTGCACCTGAAAATTCCTAGACTTGTTCTCGAAGGCCCGGTACCTTAAAACGCTAATTAACTTAACCGTGGATTAAAAAAAATTCAAACAAGAATTTATTCATGAGTAAATCTTTGTTATGCTTACAGAATACTGATCAAATTTACCAATCAACAAACATCTCAACCCAAAAACTTGAAGCCAAAGCAAGCTCCAGAAGATAAGAAACAGTAACATGGGTTAAAAAATTAACCCTTTGTTAGTACTAATCGGGTTTTGAGCAACCGGGCTCAGAACTTCAGATGTCCATT
Source organism: Hydrozoanthus sils (assembly GCA_027575215.2). Classification (NCBI taxonomy): domain Eukaryota; kingdom Metazoa; phylum Cnidaria; class Anthozoa; order Zoantharia; family Hydrozoanthidae; genus Hydrozoanthus; species Hydrozoanthus sils. Next base: position 8,318 of record JAOBRD021090049.1, on the reverse strand, counting down.
CTTATTCCACACGCTCTACAAGTTCCCAAAACTACTATGTTAAAGAATCTAGGCTTAATACTCAAAGAATGCTTCTTCCAGAATCGGTACTTATAGTTGAACTGTAGGATACCAAGTTGCCCTAAAACATTAACAACAAAATTCATTTAAAATAAAGTTATAAGAAATACTCCTCGATTTTCTTGAAACTGAAAGCTCATAAAATAATGTACAGGCAGTAGCTTCCAAAATATAAATATATGATCTGGATCATTAGAAAGGGACTACTACTCACTTAAATTTTTTTAAACAATTTGGTCTACACTAATAATTACTGTGTCATATTTTGAAAATACTTTATTAATTTTAATTACAAAACTGTTTATTTAACGGTTAGACTTTGTAACAAAAATAGAAACTTTCATTTATACACCGGTATTATATATACACTCATGACTGACCTGCCTCGAATAGCTATGCTACCTGCGGGTCAGTCTTATTTGCAATCCCTTAAAACACGACAAATGTTTTCTAAACTAGGCCTAGGCCTAGATAGGAGATCTAGAGTCTTTATTAGATTGCCTTGTTTTTAATGATCCCTTTACTGTAGCAATACTTAACTTTACTTTTGTAGGTAATGTATTTTAGAGTAAGTACAAAGGAAGCAGTTTGAAGGCTTGTAAAACGTTTGAGAGCAACAATTAGATAAATGAGCACCTTAAGTGGTTTAGTACACCGCGTTGGCCGTTAATCAGTCGCTCTGATAAACAGTTCTTCAGATTTGAAGACTAAACTTGTTGGACAGTGTAAATCTATCATGCAAGCTATAAATATTGGTGAGAAGCTAAATATAGCCAAAATACGAAACGAGCTCATAATCCACCGGCAATCCCTTAAAACACGACAAATGTTTTCCAAACTAAAAATTATACCTATTGGCCTTCCTCTTTAACAAGATAGGAGATCTAGAGTGTTTTGTATAGATTGCCTTGTTTTTTAATGATCCCTTTACTGTAGCAATACTTAACTTAGTTACTTTGCTGTATTGAACTGAATTGACTTTATTCATTCTACGTGATCTTTTAGACATTATATATATTTGTTTAACCATGCATTATAGTTTTCTGGTTACTGAGAAAACAATATAGGATCCGGCGATTTGTCGTGACCGATTACGCATATCACGTGCAAACAGTTTAGAAATAGACAAAGTGCTATTGATGATTTTGATTCCAGCAGCTTTGTAGGACTTGTTAAAGAATAATCAGCTAAATACTTAATATCTTAAAGATATTTGCTTTCGTGATGACGTATTGTATTTTGTTTAGAATTATATCCATACTGTTTTATAACTGCTATAAATGATATATGAGACAAATATAATTGTGCTTTAAATTACTTTAAAAAAGGTTTTTATATTGCTTCAATATGACTGACACTCGAAATGGAATATGTATGCAATATACCGTTTTAATTGAGGTCTCCTCTTTTACGTTATACGTAAATACTTATTAACGGAAATAGTCAGGGGAAAAAAGTACAGTTATATATGGTTAATTACCTGAATACCAGATAGAATTTATGGTTAAATGTCGATTCATTTCCTTACCAATGCAAGACCGCCTCAAGCTTTTATTTTTAAATATACTCGTGAAATTTGTCATCTTCCAGCGATCATGCTCAAAACAAGCCTGAAAATAAAAAAAAAGAAAACACTCTTCATGTTACATCATACCCTTAAGCATTTAAGAGTCTCCTTTCGACATTACCTTTTATGGTTTCCCTGCTGTCAAACTTCGAGTGTTACTATATTTTGTCGTCCAAGACCACTAGCATAAAATCTGCGGATTATTATATTATCGTGCAGTGTACTGCGACTGGCTGAAGAACTGCTTGCCAAAGGAGGTAACTCTTTGAAAAGTTAAGTGTATTTAGTTGATCGAAAAAAAAAAATTTTTGAAAGTTCTAAAAAGTTGAGTGTAGACTCTCGAAGTTGTTAGTTGGTGTAGCAATTTTAACATTACGTAAGGTGTTTTACATGCAAACATCACAGCTAACCTTTTAGATAAGTGTTTAATGTCGTATAATTGGCCGTATTCTTAATTATTGTTTAATGTGGTACGACTAGCCATTAGAATACCTAGATCTTCAAAACTGCCTTATTTGCAAACAGAACTATATTTCAGACGAGAAACGATAATACCATTAAATGTTTGGATAGTTAATTTAGTCAGCTCCGGCTATTAAACATAACTAAAGCAAAATTAGAACAGTACACAAGAGTCAACTTTCGACCATGTGGTACTTTCACATCAGAAAAAAAACTGATGGTACCATATTTCAGCTTTGCAACCCTTGAAAGTTAGCTTCTAATTTGGTACATAAACTAAGAACCGATTGAGGGAGCCATTTGATAACTCAGGACGCTAGCTAGAGACGCAGTATTCGAAACTGAAAATTCAATAAATTTGAAAAGTAAGCCGCTCGGTAAGATAATAACATTACTTGATATTTTAAACACCAAATACATGATGCCATGCATACCTTCATTTTAATAAACAAAGAAAAACGACATTATGCAAAAGTAATTAAAATAACCTATAAGAGTGAATCATTAGAGTAAAGAAAGCATCATATATATCTCGAACAGGTTGTGCACGTAAGAAATGTATATACGACTGATAGCAGTGGCGGTGGTGTTGGCCATTCTCACTACAGGAGGGCAATCGAATGGTAATTATGAGCAAAAAATGAAAGCTGTGCTACATAGCAAAAATATTGCTAGAATTAGCTGCTTTAAAAGTTTTCTTTCCGCTTTTTTTTCCGAGTTTTAGTACTTAAGATGAAACACTGGTTTATTTTAACTGTAGTATATGCTTCCATTAACCGATCCTATTATATACTTCTTCTTGGTTTGTGTTACAGAGTTACAGAGGCCTTGCCAAATTTAACAGAACAAAATTAATCCTTCTCTCTTCTCCTTCTGTTTCGTCAAAGAAACCTATCAGCCTTTTAGTTGATCTCAGAACTAAAGTAATTTTAATTCTGCCGAGCGCGACCCGCTGAACAGTGATTTCATTTTGATGATCCTTTGGAGTGGTTAGCCATGCTGAAAAGTAAAAAATCATTTGAGGAAGTATGGCCTTTGTTAGCACTTCTCATATTCCTGTTAATGTCATAAAAACTTATATACAGCTCGAGTGCCGAAAATATAACCAACACAGAGATAGTACAGTAACATTAATAGTATGGCAGTAATGATCATATATTTCAAGCACAAATAATTTATGATCAAGTAGACTCTTTTCATATTTACACAGCCGTAATCCCCAACTGAAAAATATACGCAAATCATATAATTACCCAAGTAAAAACAACATCTTATTTTACAAAGTAAAAACGGATTTTTTGGTTTTCGAACAGGGAACGGATCATGTGCAGGCCAGAAACCTGGTGTACCATTCATGAGTCCCAAGTGCGACAAAGAATGCGTTTGCAATGCCGCTTTCAACATGAACTGCTCCCTATTTTTTTGTCCAATTTTGGCTGTTGACTATTGCGCCGTTGGTTTCGAGATAAGATCAATCAGGGTACCACTGAAAGGAACAAATTGCACCTGCTCAAGGCCGGCGTGTCTCCGTGGTTTGTACATTCCTCAGAATTTATTCATTGTATTTTTATACCATTTAGTATAAGATTTAGCTAAAGACCATTAGTATGTACCCGAAATCAGTAAAAAGCTTTTTTTTTGCGTGATTGGTTCCTAAACTAGTAAATATAACCAAGGATAATAACTCTTTTAAAGCAACTGTCGAAATGACGATCGACTCGTTTTTCGCGACAATCTCGGGCGAGGAAATTCACAAAATAGACGATTCATCATTGCCTTAAGCACCAAAAAGGCAACGAAATTTGGGATGTTTTAGTCACATTTAGTACATGTAGAATAAAAGTTGTTTTATCCTGACATTTCAACAATGATAGTGAGTGCGCGCCTTTAACTGCGTACGAAAATTGTTATTAGAAGATATAAGATTTCTTAGACTGGCAGTGCAGAAGCTATAACCGGTTAGCGTTTTTGACTCGTCTTCAAAGGTTCAAGCCAACACCAAGCCTGTACAGGCCTGATTTCGCATCTGAGCGCGTGTCAGAAAAAAATTGGTGCGCGTTGTGGGGACAAGATAGGTTTGGGCGGCTAATAGTTCGGAAGCTGGTTTGAATGAGACAATTAATTTTCTGAAACCCGAAAAAAAATCTACGGCATTTAAGTTACTGGGCTTGAGAAAGGTTTTAGCTTAGCAACAGCAGAATTGATAGCTAATCTTAGTTACACTTAAATGAAATCAATAAAACGTTGTAAGACAAAACAATCTACTTCTTTTTTGGGTTCAATTGCTTCTTTGCAAGGTTGTTCAAAATGAAATTCTTGGTTTTCACTTGTCACGTGACGTGAAAAATGTCCCTAAATATCACTGCAAAAGACAAACAATCTTTAGAGTCACAAAGAAAACACCAAGTTATGAACTGTGAGTAAATTTGAAGCCGATACTAAAAGTCCCGACCAAGATATAGGCAACTGATTGTACGCCATATATACAGTAACATGAATGGCGCCACCATGTTTGTGAACATGGACAAGGGCACAATTTACCAAGTTGTGCAAAAGCCCTCAATTATCAAACATATTTGCCAAAATGTCATTTATTTGACTACATTTTCACTTATTTACCATATTGGTTCATATCAGAAGGCGGAAAGAGCAAAATTGCCCAAAATATTGCACTAGTTTGACTCCTCAAATACGTGACTCACCATTGCGTAACTCCAATCTCAACGTCAAAGTAAAGTAAAACGATGAACGATGACTAGTCAAAGGGAGCCTGAAACGATACTAAAAACACATCTTCATAGATTTCATAGTTTCAAAGTTAGCATTTTAGTGACATCACGTGAAAACCAAGAATATCAGCAACTAGGAAAAAAAATGGGAAACTTAATATTTTCAATGCGTTTCATTTCTTTGTCCTCCATTTCAAATTTGACTGTCTCTAAAGATTACGCTCTGTTTGATTTTTAGTTCCAATCAATGGCGGCTGGAGCGCATACTCAGCATTTTCCCAATGTACAAAGTCCTGTGGGGGAGGTACACGGTTCCGCACACGAAGCTGTAACAATCCCGTGAGGTCCCAGGGAGGGTTACCTTGCGTTGGACCGTCTGTCCAGACAGAAGTTTGTAACAATGGATCTTGCCCTGGTAAGTCTCGTCCCTCATTCTTTTTCTTCCAAATATTATTTTTTTCATTCTGAAGTGTTAATCTCAATTTTACGCCATAGATTTTATATTCTCGGTGTGTGTTTCTTAATTTTCCTTACATTATACATTTATATTTCTAATAAGGTTTCAATATAGATAGATATTTTTCATCCTATGGTAATACTTGTAATATTCGTATTTCGAACTAGGTTAGAGGCAGTCGTGAGAAATCATCTATTTATAGCTTCTTTCTTTGGCTCTATTTTCTTCCAAATACCTAAATGCGTTCAAATCTATCCTTTTTTTTCTTTCAATTGGTAGATCTTAACAACAAATTACTTATATTTTATATCTAAACAATACCTGAGGCAACGAATTGACTTAGTCGGTAACTGACATGATAATAAACTCTAGGCCTCAGGACTGATGTGCGGAAACCGGAGTTTGAGCTCTGACGCAGGACTCCGCTCAGGGTTTTCCTTTTTGCTGTTTTTTTTTGTTTAACATCTGCGACCCCTTATAACCCTTTATTAGTTTTACTTAACTTCTCAATTAAACCTTACGCGAACTCCCTCATACTCAGGAGACCTGAAAGAGACAACTTCATCTTTTTGTCAAAGAAAACCCTCTACCCAAATTTAAAACCAACAATTAAGCATCCCTGACTAAAAATCGTGAACTGAGAGCGCTATACAGCAGTTCCTGTATCAATCTATTCGAAACAGCTGCCAAAATGCTCTGATTGCGATAATACATATACATATATTTAAAATGTCTTATATAGCATTAATTTTTTCTTTCGTTTTCTTTTCAAAGCAACGAGAAGTTAACCACTTAAAAGAACACGTTGAAACGTGGTCAATAGTCGTGGCGAGGCGTACATTTAAGATATCTTAAGTACTCATGAGAGAGTCTTGGTTTTGACATTTTTGAGGACAAGCTCTTTATGTAAGGAGTTAACGATTACAAGATATAATGATAATGCCGCTAGGGATTAATAGTAGTGTTAGCGTTGCCAAATGCTTACAATTTTGTATTTGTCTTTCTGTTGGAACTTTGGCCTATTTGGAAGTATGCTGGCTGACAAGGCCAAACAAGGCCGAAACAGCTGTCAAGGGCTCCTTTCAACACATTGATGGCCACAAGTCTCAGTTCTTAAAAAGCTGAAAACTTGCACAAATGGTAGTTAATTTATTCTGCTTTGTCCACCATCTTGGTTTATAAAACAGTCGAGATGCAGCACCGGCCCTGGGTAAGAACAAGAGTTCGACATAAACAAAAGTATAATTTTTTTATATAGTTTTTTTACCCCTCCGAGTAAAAAAAAATCCTTTTTATGTTTTTCCTGCCTTCGTATTAGGTATAATTGCGTCTTGGATAAGCTTCTAACTTGCTCAGTGCTAAATTTAGCGAGCTCGTTTGCTGGCCTGTCAACACCAATCTACACATGTCATGGAGTTAATTGGCTATGGGGAAAACCCCAAAGCCGTTTTTATTAGAAAATATCCAAATGTACAAATCACATGTGAGTACATACACTTCCTGGCCAGAAAAGGTGAGGGCAAAACACGCCCGATAACAGAAACTTCAATATCGTGGAAAGGCATGGGGATGAGGTGGGGTTTAGAAACTTGGACGAACTCGTCAGACGTCAAGTCAGAATGGTGCTACACTCCTGGCAACGAGGTTCTTTAATCGAACAAGCCCAAGCCATATATGGATAGTTACATAACTGTTCTCTTAACAGCCAGGTTGAAGACACTGGCCCTTGTTGTCTGACGTGGAGTCAGTTGCACAATTGTTCATACAACAAATAGACAGGAGACCGGCGCGTTGTTGTTTAACATTGAGGGTTACACAACAATTCTTTGAATAACCAAAATAATCACACGAGCCATTGTTGTCTGACATTCGAGAACGCGCGTGACTTGCCACACACAATCAAACCGTTAACCAACTAGACTCGGCACGAAAACATAAAAATTCTATTTGTGCCAAATATTATATTTCATAATATATTGCTTGCCAACCGTCACCGTGTGATTCTTTATTTTTGCTGTTTTTCTTTCCTGGTAACACTATGTTTTTGAGGAGTTAAAAAGAAATCACGCATAGTTTGCAGGCATTCTATCTAATACTCTTTGTCTTTTTAGTTGACTCGTAAAGGAAACAAGAAGATGACGTGAAGCCGACACTACAGCAGATCTAGCTTTAGGCTATGATACTCGATCAATGCCTATGAATGGAAGTATGACGAAGATACATATTTTTATCCGCTCGAAGAATTTAATCCAGCATTGTCTTTACTTAATGTTTCGCTAAGAATGTGTTCGTTTTAATGTTGATAACAATAGCTGCTATAGTGCATGATAAGCACATAGCTTTGGTAAATTGTGTTTTTATGAAGAGGCAGACCTTTCGATACAGTCTTTGTGTGTTGTAACAAACTAATCATGTAGTGTACGGCCTGGTACGGCATAAAAAGTAGCAACACATAGATGTCTTGGGTGTTAACAGGAAAAGGGGTCTTCTATCGTTTGGCAAAATCTAGCCGATTGAGGGTTGTTGCGCGTGTAACATTTAAAATCCCCATAAGGCTCAACATTGGAAATACTGAAATCCCATTACATAGACTAACTAACAGGTCTGCAAAATGTTTGGCAATTAAAATAATTACAATTAAGACTTTCAAGATTTGACTGGAACTTAATGTAAAAGCTGAAAGACAGGCTATTCATCGGCTTTAGCTTCGCTCTAATTTCACGCTATACTTTTATGCTGGTTTGATTTTTTTTTCACTGACCACACATAACATGATAGCACTTCAATTTAAGTTCAAATGATAGACTAGAGAGATTGAATCGAGCAAAAATAGTGCCCTCAAGAAATGCCGTAAGCCGAAAAAACAGAAAAAACTCGACAAAACGACTCGAATTTTGGGCTTTTGCGCAGGCCTGTATTATCAGGGCCGTTTTTCTAAAAAAATTTAGTTTCTTCCCAATTATTATTTAATTCCTAATTCACCCTTTAATTGATCCAATCCATTGACAGAGGCATGCTTGAAGTAGTTGGATTCACTTTTTGA
>JAOBRD021090048.1:0-27899 GCA_027575215.2 Hydrozoanthus sils | reverse complement strand
TTATTCAATTTTTGAGTTCACAGATGACAACAGTTTTAATCTGGAACTTAAAAAAATAAGCTTGATAGGAACTTTAAGCTTCATACCGTAAATGGCGCATTTTAAAATATAACTCAAACTACTAAAAAAGGTGAAGACTGGTCTTGGTATACTTCTCAATAGTTCTTAGAATATGGCTTTTTAAAGCTCCTGACCAGATATGCTAGTTTTTTTAAGTATTGAAAAAAATCCTACCGTTTTGAACTTATCCATGTGCGTCGTTAGACTCGGAAGGCATTGTGGTTCGGATCGGCCTCGCAATGACGTCATATTCCGAGATAGCGGCTCCAACCTGTCGAAATGCGAGTATCGTCTAGTATTGAGTTATTTATTCTATAAAATTAAAGATTAGAAATAACTTTGGTATGAAGGCCCAATCTACACAAACTTGATGGTAGCTTTAAAATTTATGACGTAACGATTAAAACTTACTAACCGCGATTCTGCAGCGCCTTATACGGTATGTGGCCAACTTCAAGGATATTTTGAAATGAAAATGGCGGTTGTATAGATCAAGATCGCGACGGTTCTCGGACAAAGAGAAAAATTCAAGCAACATTTTAAGGTTTGAAAGATGTTATTGATAGTTTTGCCTCTATCTTAATCTCGCAACCAATGCTTCCTACAGCCCGTGGATCAGTTCCATTAAGAAGAGCTATTAAAACAAAATAATGACACCCTGACATAGTACTATGTGTGCAACGAAGTATATTGTATCGGAGGAGCTCATTAAATCGGGGATCCTTGTCAAATACAGTGGTGCTTTCATATACGAAGTACCGAAAGGGACGAGTTAAGCTCATTTTGTCGAGTTCGTTGAATCTGGGCCCCAAGTCATAAAACTAATGGGTCTTGTCACACCGGGTCCACCAGTCAATACTATTAGTTTCGCTCGTTAGTATTTAGTTATTTGTTATTCAGTGGACGCGATTTTTGTATCAACTGCTCTCGTTAAAGGTTTAAAAACTCAGTTCAGAATAGTAAAATGTGTAGGATAAACCCCTCTAGGAGTCAAAGGATTAACGAGAGATATGATTTTTAAATGTTCTTCTCGTGATAGGACCCCCCGAATGATCCCCCAAAATTCGGATGTGCTTGCAAGTTTGAGGCACTGCTCGAATGCTCGCGCAAATTTTTTTATGCGTGCTCGCATTGTATTTTATCTTGGCATGCGTGCTCGAACACTCGATTTATTTTAAAACAAAAATGCTCGTTCTCGCATAAAAAACGGGGGTGCTCGTCATGGACCATTCGGGAACCCTCGTGTTCTGCACAGCAAGATATTTGTTAAAAAGCTCGCTAGACAAAACTAGAAGCAACTTGAAATGAGCTTTAAGAATTTTAAGCGGTCAACTAGATGTAATAAAAAAAAGTAAGCCGCTAAAGAAGTCAGAAGACTATCACCTTCTCCGCGAGAAAAACCTAAATATTAATTAAAACAAACAGTAATTTTGCTGGTGTTTTTTTACAGCTTAGCTTTTTTGCAGCCGAAATATCCATATATCGCCTCTTATTATATTATCAAACCATACCCATTTAATATCTTTGTTGTCTATTCTCTCATTTAGTAAACTAAGACAGTTATTATCTCCCAAGACTATGGTAATGCTCCGGACATTTTGGTGTTCCTCAAATTTGCATTGAAATTTTACGAAGTGTAAAACGTCTCCATGCTTGTGTCTCATGATCAAAACGAGGCTCCGTCAGGGCGCGCATTGTACACTGGTTGCAACGCTATTTATTTTGTTTGTAAAGGAAAGCATGCCGACAAAAACGAGATTTTGTTCAAGATTTTGATTATGAATTGCTGCTTCCTCGCACATTCTTGTGGACAACAGCAGATAGAATAACCATTAGAATGATATAATAACAATAATACTGATAACATAATGCCGTTCGTTTGAAATGGATTCCTAGATTTACACGGTCTAATCTTCTTCTGGGTGACATACAGGGAGAGGAATAAAAGAAAGTAACTGACAGACCCAGTTACAATCAACCCAGCTCTTCTCGAAGAGCGCGCGGGTTGTAGTGACTAATGACACGAAAACTAAAAGCTCCGTTATCATATATATTGCTTTTGCACATTCGATGTATTGGTTTGAGATTGTAATCAAATCTGAAAAGCACTCAGTCATCAGATAAAGATCTAGAGGTAATGGATTGAAAGACTTTGCTGGTTTCAAGATAGACACTAGTTTTTAAAAAGCTACTACTAGGGTTGACAGCCCTAAAAAAGGCTGTTTCTGCAGTAGCAATTTCGTTTATGTCCCGATTTTTTCACTGCATTCCTCAAACTTATTCCACTGTTCCCGAAATCTAGATTCCTGGGGTTTCCTCTACCTAAAGCGTGCTGGCTGTCACACATTTAAGAGGAATTCCCGCAAAATTGCCTTGGCCTCCTGATTCACGGTTTTTTCTCGTAATTTCCGAGAGTTTGGTGTACACAGTACTCCCAAAACAGTTATTCTTAGGGATTCGAAGGGATGACTAAGGTACTGAACCCTAAAAATAGTAGGAGCCAGAATTTTAGCAGCCGTGGACAGTTGTTTCGGTCTTGAGGGCCTCGTCAGCACAGTAGAACTAACAAACAGGCTTAGTTCCCTCTGAACAGTGAGGCCTAAACGCCATTTTATTGGCTGTGTTTATACCATTAGCACGTATATCAGTTCAATACTGCTGTTTTTGTAGCTACAGCTGATATCAGCGGTAGTTACTTTGACTTTGTCAACACAAGCGAGCAAGGAGTGTGCATAACTAATAAGCATGGGCAATAAGACGGGAACCTGGAACCGAGTTATCACGTTCGATTCTAATAGACCCTTTTCCAGTTACAGGTACCGCTGATAAAAATAGACTGTCGGCGCACGTACTCAGGGTAAGCCTCGAATTGAAATAAAATATTCACAAATTCCAGCGTGGAGGAACGGAATTTTAAAATAAAACAATACACTGGGTCGTGAATAACACCTTTTCTCCCTGGAATTTGTGAATATTTTACTTCAGTTCGAGGCTTACCCTGAGTACGTGCACCGACAGTCTATTTTTATCAGCGGCACCTGGAACTGAAAAAGGGTCTATTCAGTCTAGAAGACTTCGCGTCAACTGCAGTTAGCGCTACAAGACGGCTACAAGAAAAGCTTAAATACAAATATAATTCTTTTTTTACTGCGGCAATACTGTTATCATTCTTTGCTCTGTGTATTTGTGTTATACAACCGGATCGACAGACTCGATCCACAACTTCTGGCTTGTGTTATTGCTGTAGTTACATGTAGTCCATGAATACCTATTTTTTGCATCTCCGACCAGTTTCCACAAGCGTTGCGATTATATTATTTTTTATCTCTTTCTGTAAATATTCGAGCCTGTTTGTTACCTATGCCCGGCTGTTGAGGCCTAAGAAGTCCGAAACATCTGTCCACAGCTGGTAATATTCAGGCTCTTATTATTTTTAAGATCCAGTAAAAGCTTTTTCCTTCTGACCCGTGGGGCCTCATAGCCACTTTACTGGCTGTTTTTTTATACCATTTATAGCACGCATGTGTAAGACTGCTGTTTCTTGAAAGCTATTCAATGCATGCGACGGCGAGTAAGTACAAAAACTTGGTAAAAACCCATAGAAAAATTATCTAAATAATCAAAACTTGCCCCGACGAAGGGCTGATGGCGATGCTCGCTGATGGCAACGCACTATATTTGATATTCTAAAATCACATTATTGCGTTGTGAGTTTGGCTAAGAAAGATTGTTGTCAACTGAAACCTAAAGTGGCCCCTTGTCAAGACAGTTTTGTGACAATTCCAATTAACTCCACGGGTCAAGTAAAAATCGTGCATTGGCAGTTTCAGTTAAGGTGTAAAGTGTCATGGTTCACTTTTAAATAACCAACTTAAAACCTGAACCTTATTTGGCCGTCAAATCGTCACTTTTTTTGTTATCTAAATGTTAAACTTTAAGAATTCAAGATTCAACTTTTAACGCCATCACTGCTATTTCGATAACCACGAACCTTGTTTACGAGGGAAAATCAATTTTGGTTCGATTTATCGGGAGGTTACAATTTGCAAGGGTTCAAGTTATCGGGAGTTGACTTAACTAGGTAGGAAGGGGGAGACGGGATGAAGTAAACTAAAGAAATTTGCTGAGAACTTCAAAGTTGTTTAACAAACACATGCGGAGGTCGCCAGGATGGCAGTCGACAAACTTTTGTTTAACCAAAAAAAGGCTCCGTTTGTAAAATTACAAATGAGTCAGATCGCCTACAAAATATAAAATTTTGTGACATCAGTGTTTCGTTTCCTCTGAAACCCGGACAATCCAGTTGCTTATTCGTGTAGTTTTGAAGTGTTCGTCTTCTTGGTTTGTTCTAGAAGTAGAATAGTTGTGATTGCCTATTGCAGACTCGTACAAAATGTTATTATTTTCCTCGCTATCTGACGAGTGTAAAGACGGGCTGCAAGAGCGAGCAATGTTTGGGAATGAGTGTCCAACGGCATGAGCTTTTCTTCGCGACAGTGGATCTTTTATACTTCCCAATAAGTATTTATTTTCATTTGCCTTCAGCGAAGAAAAATGAGAACACAGATCTCTACAAGTCAGTTCATCATTGTCCCGTTCAGCGTCATTTACACCATTATTATATCTCCTTGTTATTCCGATGTCATCACTCGCACGACTTTGTTGTGATTTATGAATAGCGTCTAAACAAATATCGTCGAAGCTACAATTCGAGCTTTCCTCCTGTTTGTTTTGGATTTCGATGATGTCGCATAGTTGCCATTTAGTTGTTTCAGTTGTCGGGGCGACAGGAAAAGAGTTCACTGAGATATCCTCCTTTTTCAAGGTTCGCTCCCTATTTTTCAAACGTGGAATTTCTGGTCGGTGATACGGCTTTTGCACACCACAACTTTGCTTACGTCGTTCCTCCAAACTTATCCATGTTCGTTCACATTGCTTTGACCTAACTTCTATCAAAGGTCCTCTGGAGCCCTTCTTGTGAGTGTCTGTTGTCGAGCTAACAACCCTTGATTCTCCAGTCTTACTATCGTGTAAAGGAGATACACTTAAGCTCGAGAGTGCAATCCGGTCAGGAGATGACTGGCTTCTAGTGAGAGGTTTTTTCTTTTCGTTAAGAGGCGCGCTACAACAACGCACTCGCAACGCGTTTTCACGTCGTGCTCTTCGGAGTCTCGGCGGTCTCGGAGTAAGTGTTGTGCACGACCAGCTCGTCGCAGCCACCATCTTTGGTTTTTGGGAGTCTTTGCTGAACGAGTTTACTTGTAACTTTTCCGTAGTTTGACGTGAGCTACTTGAGTTAGATCTTCCTTCCGTTGTTACACTCGGAAGACTTACACTTGCCGGTTTAAGCATCTCGACTGAACATTTGTTCAGCAAATCAGCAACTTAAAGCCAAATGTTATTGCGGTCTTGCAACAGTCAGACAAAGAAATATAACGTAACACAGAGGTAATGGATCTTATGCAACGATTCATTTGCAAATTTTCAAAGGTAGTTCGCAAGTCTGGATGTATTTCCTTTACATTAAAAAAATTACCTGAAACGTATAAAAAGCTAACACTTATCCACAACTGACAGTTCTCGATAGATGATAGTGTTTTTAGATTAAAATCTTTCCACCAAGTTAGTGTTGATGAGTCTTAAGCAGTTTGACAGGCTAAGAAGTTTCTCAAACGCTATTGGTCACAGCTAAGTGGCATTAGACGCAAGGTCTACCAGTTCTTTGATGGGTAAGTTTTTTCGCGATTATTAAACACTTTTGTAATGATACTTTAACACAAAAGCTTACACGCTCCAGTTGTTCGTTAACTAATTTGTCAAGATAGAATTAGAAACCCGATTTGATTTTATTTCCACTAAGATCTCGCTATTCTTTAAACACCTTGGCAGGTTCCGAAGTTACTATTTTGTTCTAAAACTTGCAACTCAAAACAAAAAACAAACAACCATCTGCAAAACATTAATCTACAAGACCGTGAATGCATTGTTGGAATATACAATTAAACATTTACGCTGAATTCTGCTTGAGTAGTAGAGCAAGACTATATAATCAAGATGTGTTGGGCTGAAATTAAAAACTGTTAGAAAAATGGTAATGTTGACTTTTAGATTAAATATTTGAGAACACTCGACTTAATCCTCTTTCTGACATCTTATGAAAAGCCAAAGTAATCAAGCTTTATAAAAATCATCAACTTCCAAACTTATTTAATATTTTGTAGTTTTTTGTATTTAAATATTATATTTGAATCTGGCTTTCTGGAGGAGTTCCAAATTTTGTTTCAAAATCAAGAACTATGTAGGAAAAACTAACACTCTAACCATTTTTCCCCAAAAAAATCAGCAACAAAGAAAGTCGCTTTATAAGCCCCATTTACACTACAGATACGGAACTTTTGGTACGGCACGGATAAAAAAAAATACGCGTACCATAAATTGATTAAAAAAAGTCCTGTGTAGTGTAAATGGATCTATATAGAGTTAAAAAACGAGACTGGAAAACACTGGTCGTTCCGATTCTTTGGGCAGTAAATGAAATAATAAGATGTGATAAAAGTTGAGATACTGCATGTCGATGTTTCCTTAGAAACAGTGGTAAATGTTACAAGCAGCTCACAGTGAAAGAAAAAAAGATACTGAAGTTTTGAAGTGTAGTCCTTTGTTCTCGCTTTATTCAGACGAAGGACTACAGTCCCAAAAACGTCATTACCTTTCATTCTTTCACGGTGTAAAGCGGAAAATATTTACCAAACGGCAAAACACAGTTTCAGCAGCTGGTACAAAAGTTAGTATGAATAAACTTTTATGAATTCTTCTCTTCAAGTAAGCAAATTATTGATCACTTTGTAGGGTTTCAACTGGTTCAAAGATAGAATGAATGAACCATTTGCCTTATTCTTCAAACTCCAAATGAAATGCATGCATATGTATATTTCCAAGCGCCTCTCTGTCAAACTTCAGTAAATCTAACTCCCTCCCTTGACACGTATATTGCATTGAAAGTTCTATTTTTGCTGTGCTACCAACCATTAATCAAAGGTTCACATGCAATACAGATATAATTTATTACAATTTGTGGTGTTTTGAATAGCCTTAGGCAACTGGTTTATGACTTAATGAGAACGTTGTAAAAATATTTCTACTTTGCAGTCTTAGGTTGTTTATTCTAAACGATGATTATTATATTTGCAATAGTTTAATTTATATTTCATATGAGTTTTGTAACTTCATTGTTTTTTTACACTTAAGTATTGAAACATGTACAAGTTAGTAGGATTTTTAAAGGAATTTAGGTATACGAATTCGAGCAAAATGGCGACTTATAATTTTGCTTATTGAAATAATAGAAACGGAGTACAAATACTCTTTCTGATTTTGCAATTTTGAATTTTGATACAAACGTTGCAAAATATTGCCTCTGATGTAAATGATACTCAATTTTGATTACTATCATTGTAACTGTGTATTTTGAAATTATTTCTCTCAATAGTGCATACATTGTTGAGTTAGTTCCAGAATATTAATCAGTTATCTTCTGGGTGCTTGTGGAGTGTCAAGGAAATGTAAATCTACTAATCTGCAATATCCACTCTTAATCGATTGACAAGCAGTGATATAATTGGATGAAAGGACTTTCTGTTGATAACCTTTTTTTCTCACTCTCATTAAATACAGAAGCTGGTTCTGGATTCTACATTCACAAAAATGTCTGCACCTAGTAATAATCTTAAACCCTTCTGAGCCTAAAAGCATTCAGCTAAATCAGTTATAATTTGCATATAACAATATATACTCATTCTCTAAGAAATCTAAACATTACACAGTTTCATAGTTCCATACACTCTTCAGGAGTAATTGTAAGAATGTAAAAAATTATAGAAACAGAGACTTTAGAAATTTAAAGACCTAGCATAGACTTATAGTTCTTAAGTAAACATCAAATTAATTTGCAAAAAACTTTAGAAAGTGTTGAAAACTCTAGCTCCAAATGGATCCGAAATAATGATTCAAAAAGCACTCAGGGCAGATTCCCCCCCCCCCCCCTTTTTACGGGCTAGTTAGGGTTATTAAGCTTTAAATCTTAGTCAGAGAAACAAAGTATCTCAGTAGATCACTTCATACAATAACTGAAGTAGTATGCACATTCCATGAACTAGTTTATGTCAGTGAAAACAAATGCTTCATTCTTTCATTTATTAAGGCATGCATTTGCATGTTGTAAACACAAACTTGTTGAGGCTTCTATTTATTATTGACCGTAAGAAGTCTCTATATTTCCTCTATAGTTTGTCCTAAGCCAGTAAAACCAAAAGGGCAGAGCAAATAACATGCGGAAACTGGGGCTAAGACAAAAAAAGGGGGGGAGGGGACAAGGAGAGAGAAAAGCAGGTTACTGTGTTGTCTGGCGAATGTGCAGAATTTTTTACAATAGGGGAACTGGGGCTTAGACTAAAAAAACAAGAAAAGAGGAGGGGGCAGTGGGGGGCAAAAAACAAATTAATGTGTTTCCTGGCTAATGTGCAGTATTTTTTACAATATTTAGAGGAACTGGGGCTTAGACAAAAAAAAACAAGAAAGGGGGGAGGGGGCAGGGGGGAGAGAAAAACAGAATACTGTATTGTCTGGCAAATGCGCAGAATTCTTTACAATAGGGAAACTGGGGCTCAAACAAAAATAATAAGAAAGGGGCAGGGGGCAGGGGGGAGAGAAAAACAGATTACTGTGTTGTCTGGAGAATGTGCAGAATTTTTTACAATAGGGAAACTGGGGCTAAAACAAAAATAATAAGAAAGGGGCAGGGGTCAGGGGGGAGAGAAAAGCAGGTTACTGTGTTGCCTGGCAAATTCGCAGAATTTTTTACAATAGGGCAACTGGTGCTAAGACAAAAATAACAAGAACAAGAAAGGGGGAGAGGGGAGAGAAAAACAGATTACTGTGTTGTCTGGCGAATGTGCAAAATTTTTTACAATAAGGGAACTAGGACTAAGACAAGAATAACAAGAAAGAGGGAGGGGGCAAGGGGGAGAAAAAAATAGGTTACTGTGTTGCCTGGTGAATGCACACAATTGTTTACAATAGGTTGGCTGTAGCCCCTGTTTTTCTCTCTCACCCACTCCCATCCCCCTTAATCAATAATTATTTTGGCTCAGCTCCAAATGTTGTGTGTCTGCCATCTTAATTCCAACAGCCTCAATGAACTAAGAAGAAAAAATAGAGACTGCTCATAGTCAATTGTTGTTGTAATAACAATACCACAACAATGGTAGTAATAACAATGACAAAAATAATAATTATTATTTTGATTATTAATATAAATAACAGTAACAATAATTTAAAAAATATTTAAAGCTACTGTTACCCTAATTTGTTTTACTATTGAACAACTACAACAATCTGACAGTAAAGCATAAAGGTGTTTTTTATTGGAGTGATATTGATGATGAAAAATCGAAATATTTAGCATTGTTATATCATTATCAATACTACCACTGACAACAACAACAACAAAAACAATATTTATCAAAAATAAAAAAATAATTATATGTTTTTAGATCAACCTAAGATGCTTGGTAACAAGAACAATTTATTCATTGAAGAGATGCTGTATGGCACAGCATATTATGACTGCCTATGGCAATCCCGGGGCTCTGGTTTGGAATAATATAAAATTTTTCAGTGAACTGATATGACAGTTACCTTGGGAATTCGGTGGATCTAATAGTTAATATTTGAACACTTTATTCTTTCACTACCCTAGCTATGCACTGATCTGAATGAGAGAGGAAGTTGGGAGGAGGGGGGGACACAGATTGAATCGACTGATTTACGAAAGCGTGACCGGCCAAGATACATTATGTACGCATTTTAGGTTGTATAGCTATATTCTGATATATCTAATTATTTCTCGCTCTGTCATGCATCTACTTTGGTGACAACATGCTTAAAAGATTTGTTACCTTGTCAACTTGACTTGCTCACACCAGACAGAACGCAGAGGCAAAAGTTATTTTAAAACGAGATTTCACATCAGGAAGCAATAAACAGTGACTGACACTGAGTGATTGATAAAACCTTGTTTACTTGTGGTTCCAAACACTTTAGAAACAATTTTTGTTTTCTCAATAAAGATTTTAAAACATCCGCCATTTCATGATCTTGACCTTAGCGACCACGCCGAAAAGCTAGTTTGTACCCAGCCCCAGGATCGGAAAGCCTGATTTTCACCCTTGTCAAATACTCTCCCGACTAGAACACCTTTAGATGAATTTTTGGCTAAATTTCCGTACTCACCTATACTTAGCTATATATACCGAGCTATTGATCTTCAGACCAAAATATCGGAGGCAAACCTCCAAAATTGTCGAAATTACTGTTAATGTTAGGAGTAATGGTTGCACGTGTACCCACCTCTGTCCCAAAAGTTCCGCTCAGAAATGACTAGTGTAGCAAAAAAAGAAAGAAAAAAGGAAAGGAAGGAAGAATAAAAAAGAAAGAGTGCACCGAGGCACCTCCACACGTATGCTAGAGCCACCATTGGTCAAGAAGGGCTTCTTTCCTTGGTTCATCTCCATGTACATTTGATGTTGGCCTGGACCGAGCATCAAGCAAGTATCCGAGGAGGCTGGAGTTTGGCACGCTCTTTAAAGACACCTGACTCACCGAATGACAGCTAGTGATAACGCCCCCCCTTCCTTTATAGAGGAACAGCTAACTTTTGTAATGGGCTAACTATTGGCAAAATGTAGTAATTTAGTAAAAAAGGCAATAACTGAAATACGTTTTTTACTCATTCTAAGAAATAAGCCAAAACACTGATCCGTTATGATGATTTTTTTTCAATCGTGAACGAGAAACTGGTTCTGCTCATAAAGCATCTTTTTCTCCATTCAGCTTTTTCTTGATAAGAAAGGGTAATCTCCACGTAAGGCCTTAAAAGATGCTATTATTTTGTATGCCTTAAAAAACGAGTCAGCCTTTGTGAAACGCGTGTAGAGTGTTATACGGGGCTGGGTGGGCTTTAGTCCCACCAATGGTTTTGCCGAAGAAAACAGAAATTGATGATAAAAAAAATTGCCAAAATTTTGCTTGGACTGTTAAAAAAATCGCATTTCCGGCGACCTCAGAAGTTTGAAACTTCAAAATTTTCCGTGGGCGCATGCTACCGTATCCCCCCCCACGAAAGCCCGCGTCTACGGCGCTTGTTAAGTCAAGCTAGGTGCGGGCTTATAGTGCCTTAAAATATGTTCCTGTGGTTCCAGTACAGATTACTACAACTTTGAAAAAATGTAATCTATAACCATTTGATTATTTTCACCAGAAACAGCGCGCACCAAACGTATATAATATTTTAAGGACTGCTGACACAAGGTCCGCTCAAATTTGCTGTGCACTCCCCCGCAAAAAAAAGCTGGCTACCACCTGCAAAATGACCTATTCTATGTGAGTTATGTAAGAAGAAGTTAGATCTGGATAAGCTGTCTGATCTGAAAGGGATAACAAACTACGGTATGTAAATAACGGATAATATTAAATATGTATACGACTATATGGGTATATAATATATAATATCAACTATGTATATAACTATATATATAACTATGGAGGTTTAGAACGGGGGTATAGCACAGGACTGTTCACTCCGGCGCTCGAGAGAGTTTTGGACATGATTACACTAACCTTGTAATGCAAACCCGCTCCGAAGAAAAAAAAAGAAATTGTAAGGAGTTCGGCCTCCTGTTACCCATGTCACAGGAACAGCTGCATTTCATTTTTTTTATTAAGAAAAAGATGAATGGTCAGAATTATGTAAATCAAACAACAGGTATTGACTATACTAAGTAACATAGTTAAGTGGGTGGCTGCGAGCTATCTTTTTATCGTTTTAATTTGTAATCATTAAATATGAGTGCGGCTAGCTCTTCCGGATTTAATAATATTTGATTCATTGTGATTGTCAAGGCTGTTTAATTTGCTCGGCTAGCTAGCTCAAAACAAGTTTTGATTACAAAGAATAAAATTATCTTAATAACCGAGTGCGAGGTCTGTCCGGGGAAGTATTTGACGGAGTTCTTTCACTGTACAGACCGAGGGCAAATATTTTCCCCTACAGACCGAGCAAATGAGGTTATTAAGATATCTATTACATGGCTTCAGTTTTAGATCAGTAAAAAAAAAATAAACGGTCATCTCTGCGCGCTCGCGTTAACGAGAAATCGGTCCAATAACTTCCCGGTCCTTTATGGGAACTTATTGGATCCATTTTCGGCCAATCAGCGCGGTTATTGGCCCTAGAAGTTTAACTTGCAATGTAATAAAAATTCAAAACGACTTTTATTTCAAGGCACATAATCATGATAAACGGTGATGTTTTTACGATCGGTTAGCCGGCTAAATTACCTTTCTTATCTTAAAACTAAACTTGCAATTATGTTGTGTTTTATTGAAAATATATTGACAATAATTTCTCACTTTATAACCCTGCCGAAAATTAATGGTTAAAAGAATTTGCCATGAAAATAGGGTTTTCATATTAGTTCATTCAGCTTCTCAGTAATTATACTCAAATTAGTTTTTGATTCCTGCATAATTAGACACAATTTGACATTGATTGGCGAAACATTACCAACACGCTACGAAATTATCTTTTTACTACACTGTAAACAACCTTCTTCATTTATCAAACATTTAATTTTGATTTTACAGTTCTCATTTTATAACTAAACAAGATAATTAGTAATTATTGCGATGATTGATTGTAGCATGGGCGACGGCCTCGCAATAATGGCAGAGAAATGAGAGAACTGTTCATAAAGCAGAATAAAGGGCTAAAAAGGAGTCTGTAACAATTTAATGATCGAGACAAGACTTGTCTGGATTTTCTCATGGGTATGAGTGAGAAAAAAGTTAAATTATCTTTTAATTTTCGTTGCATTATATACGACTAGAGAATGATTTTTCTATGATAGAAACGAACAGCCTTATAACATTCTTGAGTGACCAACCCTTTGAAGACCCGCTTTTTCGATAATTGAAGAAAACTTGTACATGTGGTTATGAATGGATCTCTTTGATAAATAGACTTTAAAAGGTGCGAGAAACTACCTCTAGTTTTAGTCGGTTAGTGGAGATAGCCAATACGCGCGCCAAAAACGTAAAACTTTTAATATTCATTTCATTTTTCGAAATCAATACTTTTATTGAGTTGGAAAAAGCATTTTGGTAGACCCGTTTCATAAACCAGGTGTTCACGGTTCGATATAAGTTAGGTGTCATTGAATGAATAGTGAGGGTCGAAAATAAGACCAAAATTTATCGAAAATAATAAAAAAATAAATCTCAATTTTTGTAGAGTTGATTTTGTGTTGCTTTTACTGTCAATTATGAGAAATCCCAATGCTTTATATATGTTATTAACAACTCTTCGTTATTTTTATTGTCCATTTTAGAGTGTGCTATGCGGCACTTAATTTAAATTGATCAAAGAACTGTTGTCACATGCAATGTGTTGCCCGTATCCACTCTCCGAGCAGCTGATGCATTTGAAAACCGATAGAACTTGTTTAGGTAAAAATTAGAAAACCTCACTAAAAGACGAAATTTTCTCATTATATTTTCTATCCAACCTGGAACTAAATTTTTCTTTTTTAGTGTGTTTTAAACACTGAATATTCAATAATTGTTCTTTGTACTGAGTTAAAGTACTTAATATCCATGCCCTCTGCAGACCAGTTTAGGGCAAATATAACTTTAAAGAATGGAAAAAATGCCATTTTTCAGATTTTCAAGAACTGCTCTAGTTTTGCGATAGCGTGCTTTACAAGTTTTGTAAAAGGAGACAAAAAAAAAAGTTAACAAAGAAAAGAAATACATCAAGAATCGATAAATTCATAATTAAATTTTTTGATTTTTTAACAAGTTATACGACCTGTCAGTAACATAGGGTACTACTAACAGGAAAGAGACGGCTATGTAAAACTGAGGGTAGTTTTTTTTTTTTTTATTAAAGTATGTTTGCTTAATACACAGAACCAAAAATACCAAATAAATGTGTCTGGCTATGATGATTCATGTCTTATCGAGTAGCAGAATAATTTTTAGCGAAATAACGAATACAAAGACAAAGATAATAAAAACACTTGTAATTTACATAGTTTATTGTTTCAAAAGTGAGCAGTTTTACCGGGTTGATGGGCAATAAATATAAAGTGCCGCGCAGATTGTCGATCGGCTAGCGTAGGCGACTTTTTAACAAAGAAAGGGAAGTCGTTTGTTTAACCAAAAGCTTTAAATCCTTTTTTCACTTCGATTAAGAATCAGAAAGAGCAAGGATTAAGCAAGTCGTCCATAAACACAAGATTGTAATCCTATTGAACAAGGAAGGTGAGGCGGTTTCGTCTTATTGAAAAACTCAAACTCAAAGAAAGCAGTGCTTTTTTCTTAGTTAAAAACCTCTTTCATTTCTAGACAAAGTGTATAACAGCCGATCATCTAACACAGTTGATCGAGCTTGTTCTTTTGTCGGTCAGCCAGAAAGAAACAATAAAATGCGAATTTGAATTTAACATTACTGATTTACCTAGAATAGACAATTGAAGGTGTATATATGACGTTAAGACCTTTTGGACCTCTTAAACAAAAAGATATATAAACATTTTTCTGCTCATAGATACAAGCTGTTAGTTGATTCGATTTTTCTTCTTTTTCACTTTTCCAAAAAGCATCAATTTAGTACTCAAACATTATCTTTATAGAAAATCACGTTAAAGTTCGAGCACTAAATTTCTAAAAAGAGGTAAGAAAAATTTTTTCGTTATTCTAAAAACGATTCTTTATGCATCCCTCTTTTTTCTTGTGCACTAGACTTGAGTAACTCTATCAAATCTGCAACAAAAAAAAGAAACATGTATATAAAGAATATCTTTCAGAGGGTACCGAATGCAGATATCGAGTTTTAGTTTTACAGCCGTACTGAAAAGCAGCAACTGTTGATAAAATTTTGTCTCAGTTGATGTCAGATATTTTGGCTGCAAACAACAGCAATCGTTACCAGTTTCGTTTTTGTAACTTTTTAGTTTCAAATATAAAAAGTGGATATTCATGATTGCTATCAGTTTATCCGATTAAAAACAAAATTGGCACTTCGAAGAGAAAATCTTTATAAATTTAGTGGCGTGGTTTATCATAAGCTTGGCAACGTCGAAATGATATTTTTCTGCTTAGCTTCCAACTCCAGAAAAACTATCACTTTTTTTCACCCCAAATTGCCAAAGTCTAGAACAACTACCACTGTTTTTCCACCCCAATTGTCAAACAAAAAAAAAACGTGTGTGCGACCTTGGAACTGTGACTGCCAAGCGTGCATGAAGCCCCGGGTTCGATCCTCGGGCTCCTTGGCGTTGTCGAGAGTTGAACATTTTTGCGGCCTTCTTTCACTATAAACTGTTCGTGAACAAGGGCGTTAAGCCGTTGGTCCCAGCCATTAGTCTTCATCCAAGAAGGGTAGACCGGCTGTATCGGTAAATGAATAAATAAAAAAAAAAGAAACACGAATGTCGCTTGATATATTTGCTGATACGTTTCGGATAAACTAGCTCTTGCAATACAGTACACTTGCAAATCTTAACAAAAGTAGATGAAGGGCTTAAATCATACATATAAAAGTATTCAATAGCTCCTTTACAATATCATCACTTTTTACTTTTTTAGATTGTGTCTAGCATATTTAGTGCATCAATGTGTAATTATTGTTTGGTTTTAAAGTGAGGTAAGGTAACGAAATAGTTCGCGCCGCGGGTTAAACGTGTTCATGATGAAGCTGCAAAGTGAGGTAAATAATTTTGGCAATTGCAATAGAAAGTCAGAAAAAAGGCTGCTGTATATCAAATGTTTAAGTACGGTCACCCATAATTTTGTTCTTTTAAGAACAAAATGTTAAAACATGTTCATTTCTTTAGTCTATCACTTTAAGAAGCCTTGTCAACGTAAGTATACAATCAAAACTCTTTCTTTCGTTCGGTATACATCGCTTGCTATTAATACTGATTTCGTTTCACAGATGAAGAACAACGTTTTGCTACTCGCTCTGGCATTCTCGGTCTTGAGTGTGATCTCGACCGAGGCAAGAACCGACAGATGTTACTGGCAGTGTAGGAAGTGTCAAAACAACTGCGAAACTGTTTGTCACAGCGATGAGGAATGTCTCGACACCTGCTTCACAAAGTTTTCGTTCAGGTTCTGCGTTTTACCTTGTCGAAGAGAAGATTTGACTGTAAAATGTTAGGGACTTGAAGTGAACTGACGGAGATAAAAATGTACATAGTCGTCTGTGTTCGTAAAACAAAGCACGTAGTTTATTAATTCAGTAACACTTTCAATAAGAGACATAGGAATGTAAGATGTAAAGGAAAAACTGCATGTCGTAATTTTTTTTAACGCTACACATGTAAAAGCGAAAAGGCAGCATGTACAACTCAGCGACGTTCTGTTAAACACGATGAAATAATAACCGCTCTCTCTCTTTCTACGTGAATACATCACGCATCTATAGAGAACCGAATATAAGCTAAACTCTTTGAATTAGGATTGACCAATAGTCTGAGATTGTGAAAGAAAAATAAAACAAGGCACAGATACGGTTATAAGCGTTGATAAAACATTTAACCAACGTAAAGCCACAGAGTTCTGCTTCCATGTGACAGCAAATACAATAAATATAGTGCAAGTGTTACGGCTGGTGTTAGTGACCCGGTTAGCGAGGGTATATGGGATGGGCTATTAAGAACTAAACAAGGTTAAATGACACTTTCAAGAAAGACGTTTTGTTTAAAAACTTACAAAGCAGTTGGTCATGACTGACAGAGGTGGGTTTCAAGTCTAAAAGAAATAAGGTATCACACTTTCTTGTTAATTTCAAATATCACGACTTCACAAAACGCCTCAAACAAAAACCTATACGTTAATTAAGTATATTTTTGGGGGGTACTAAGTGGTACAATATATACTATAATTTTGAGTCCTAAAGAATCAAAGTTTTATGGAGATCCAGGCAATGTAGACAGACCATTCCCTGCATTTTAGTCAATTTTAACTTAAATATATATTTCAACATGTGGATATTGAAGTGAAGATATACTAAACTCAGGGGGGGGTTAGATTAATTACTGTTGAATTATTAAGTGTGTACGGCCCAAGTTGCGGAAAATGAAAAACTGGTTTTTTGTGCGTTATGCAGTCCCTGCTTTTCTACAACTTGGCAGCGCATATGTTTGTCATCGGTACTTTGAAATTAATTTGTTTCAAATTCTGATTAAGGATGATTCGATGATTCCTTTTCTGCTGCCGACATAATTTCACCTATTGAAAAAAAAGATAAAAACAACTGTTACAGTTGATCTCAGAGGCCTCGCAATTTGACAGCCAAACAAGTAATAACTGTATACACTTACCGGAGCAACGTTAAAGCAAAGAAACTTTCTGATGTAAATAACAAAAACAATACTTACCGATTGAAGGAGCTGTAACAGATGATACCTTTCGCTTCGGCAATGAAGATACCTATAAAAAAATAAACCCATAATTTTTACATTTAGATAGTAAGTACCACACTGATCTCAGATGCAATCACGCTTAACCGCTCAAAGTCACAGCCACATTCGTAGAAACAGTCATAGTCGACACAGTCACAATCACACTGAGTCGCAGCCGCAGTCATAGTACGCAGTCGCAGTGACAGTCACAGTCACTGTCACAATTACAGTTACAGTTACAGCCACAACCACAGTCACACTTCATAGTCACAACCACGCGCACAATCACAGTCACAGTCACAGTCACAATCATAGTCATAGTCATAGTCACAGTCACAGTCACAGTCACAGTCACAGTCACATTCACAATCACAGACACATTCACATTCACATTCACAGTCAGAATCACGTCAAATTCACAATAACAATCAGAATCAAAGCCACAATCACAGTCATAATCACAATCACAGTCACTGTCAAATTCACAATCAGGATTACAGCCACAGTCACAGTCACAACCATAGTCACAGTCACATTCACAGTCACAATCATGGTCACAATCACATTCACAGTCACAGTCACAGGTACAGGTACAGTCAATGTCACATTCACAATCAGAATCACAGTCACAATCAGAATCACAGCCACAGTCACAGTCACAACAATAGTCACAGTCTTATTCACAGTCACAATCATGGTCACAGTCACAATCACAATCAGAATGAAAGCCACAGTCACAGACACAATCATAGTCACATTCACATTCACAGTAACAGTCACAGTTACAGTCACTGTCACATTCACAATCAGAATCACAGCCACAATCACAGTCACAGTCGCAATCACAATCAGAATCACAGTCACAATCACAATCAGAATCAAAGCCGTCACATAGTCATAGTCAAAGTCACATTCACACTAAGATACAGGTACAGTCACATTCACAATCACAATCACAGTCACAGTCACAGTCACAGTCACATTCACATTCACAATCACAATCACAATCACAATCACAATCACATTCACATTCACAATCACAATCACAATCACAATCACAGACACAGTCACAGTCGCGTTCGCAGTCACATTTACAATCAGTCACAGTCATAATCAGAATCACAGTCACAATCGTAATCACAATCACAGCCACAGCCACAGTTACAATCATAATCACAGTCACATTCACAGTCACAGGTACTGGTACAGTCACAGTTACATTCAGAATCAGAATCACAGTCACAATCACAGTCACAGTCACAGTCACAATCACAATCACAATCACAGTCACATTCACTTTCACATTCACATTCACAATCACAATCAGAATCACAGTCACAGTCACAGTCACAATCACAATCAGAATCACAGCCACAGTCATATTCACAGTCACAATCACAATCACAGTCACATTCAGTCACAGTCACAGTCACAGTCACAGTCACAATCACAATCACAGTCACATTCACAGTCACAGTCACAGTCACAGTCACATTACAATCACAATCATAATCAGAATCACAGTCACAGTCACAGTCACAGTCACAATCACAATCACAATCACAATCACGGTCACATTCACAGCCACAGTCACAATCACAATCAGAATCACAGTCACAATCACAATCACAATCACAACCACATTCACAGTCACAATCATGGTCGCAGCCACATTCACAGTCACAGGTACATGTACAGTCACTGTCACATTCACAATCGGAATCACAGTCACAATCAGAATCACAGCCACATCACAGTCACAACCACAGTCACAATCACAGTCACAATCACAGTCACAGTCACAATCATAGTCACAGTCACATTCACAGTTACAGTCACAGGTACAGGTACAGTCAATGTCACATTCACAATCAGAATCACATTCACACTCAGAATCACAGCCACAGTCACAGCCACAATCACAGTCACAATCAGAATCACAGTCACAGTCACAATCACAATCAGAATCACAACCCTAGTCACAATCAGAATCACAGTCACATTCACAGTCACTGTCACACTCACAATCAGAATCACAGTCACAATCAGAATTAGAATCAAAGCCACAGTCACAGACACAATCATAGTCACAGTCACATTCACAGTCACAATCACAATCAGAATCACAGTCACAGTCACAATTACAATCAGAATCAAAGCCACAGTCACAGTCACAATCAAAGTCACAGTCACAATCATAGTCACAGTCACATTCACAACCACAGTTACAGTCACAGGTAGAGGTACAGTCACTGTCACGTTCACAATCAGAATCATAGTCACAATCAGAATCACAGCCACATCACAGTCACAACCACAGTCACAATCACAGTCACAATCACAGTCACAGTCACAATCATAGTCACAGTCACATTCACAGTTACAGTCACAGGTACAGGTACAGTCAATGTCACATTCACAATCAGAATCACATTCACACTCAGAATCACAGCCACAGTCACAGCCACAATCACAGTCACAATCAGAATCACAGTCACAGTCACAATCACAATCAGAATCACAACCCTAGTCACAATCAGAATCACAGTCACATTCACAGTCACTGTCACACTCACAATCAGAATCACAGTCACAATCAGAATTAGAATCAAAGCCACAGTCACAGACACAATCATAGTCACAGTCACATTCACAGTCACAATCACAATCAGAATCACAGTCACAGTCACAATTACAATCAGAATCAAAGCCACAGTCACAGTCACAATCAAAGTCACAGTCACAATCATAGTCACAGTCACATTCACAACCACAGTTACAGTCACAGGTAGAGGTACAGTCACTGTCACGTTCACAATCAGAATCATAGTCACAATCAGAATCACAGCCACAGTCACAATCACAATCACAGTCACATTCACAGTCACAATTGCAATCAGAATCACAGTCACAATCACAATCAGAATCAAAGCCACAGTCACAGTCACATTCATAGTCACAGTCACATTCACAATGACCGCCATAGTCACAGTCACAGTCACATTCACATTCACAGTCACAGTCACATTCAAAGTCACAGTCACAGTCACAGGTACAGGTACAGTCACAGTCACAGCACAGTGACAGACATTGTCACAGTCACCATCAAATTAAGTCACAGTCACAGCCACAAGCACAGTCACGATATATAGTCAAAATCTGAGCAGTTATGGTAATCATACTCATATTAACGGGCGTAATTCTTGTCAGTCGTATACGTAGCCATTTTTAAAACCATTACAAGAGTTATAGCATTGTAGTCAGAAACCAATTTAGCGCCATGGTTGTAAGTCAGTATTAGATTCAGAATCAAAGACAGAACCATAGGCATTGTGTGTTTTTTATACCTCCGAGTTTAAGCTATCAACACCTGGAATTCTGAGGCAAGTATTCGTGTTATCTGCTTTTTGTTCGTGGCACTCTTCTGTTTCTTCCTCGATACCGTCCGCCTGAGACTGTCGCAGTTTGTCTAAAAAGGATATAAAATGGCAATAGCATCTTAATATATCTAAAGGAAAGTAAGTAAGTAAGTAAATAATAAGAAAGTAAGTCAAAGTAGTAAGTAAGTAAGAAGCAATTAAGTTTAAGTAAGTAAGTAAGTAAGTAGGTAAGTAAGTAAATAAGTAAGTAAGTAAGTAAGTAAGTAAGTAAGTAAGTAAGCTCAACAGGCTTGTATCAACCATCGCTGAAGAAAACCTCCCCGAGAGCCAGTGTGCCTTCAGAGCCAACAGAGGCACG
Source organism: Hydrozoanthus sils (assembly GCA_027575215.2). Classification (NCBI taxonomy): domain Eukaryota; kingdom Metazoa; phylum Cnidaria; class Anthozoa; order Zoantharia; family Hydrozoanthidae; genus Hydrozoanthus; species Hydrozoanthus sils. The sequence continues at coordinate 6,576 of JAOBRD021090048.1, read as the reverse complement.
ACAGACATGGTGTTCGTTCTCCGCCAACTTCAGGAAACAGGGACTCTTTGTTACTTTTGTTGACCTCACAAAAGCCTTTGACTCCGTGAGCAGGTCAGTTCTATGACTTATTCTTGAACGACTTGGCTGTCCCCCCAAGTTTCTACAGATGGTGATCCAGCTGCATGAGGTCAAATGCGGCCAGATCAAACTCAATGGCGACCTGTCCCAACCCTTTCCTATCTCCAACGGCGTGAAATAGGTTGTGTCCTGGCACCGACCCTCTTCAGCATATTCTTCAGCATGATGCTCAAGCAAGCAACTGAGGACTTGTATGATGACAAAGAGGTGTACGTCAGGTACCGTCACGACGCCTCCAAGCCCACACAAAGACTCAGGTGAGGCTAATCCAGGATCTTCTCTTCGCGGACGACGTTACCCTTGTTGCCCACACAGAATGAGCTCTTCAGCACCTTACGTCCCGCTTTGCAGATGCTTCGCGGCTGTTTGGCCACGAGGTCAGCCTCAAGAAGACAGAGGTTCTCCACCAGCCTGCCCCTCAAGAAGAATACCGCCCTCCCCATATCAGCATAGGCGACACTGAACTGAAATCAATCCAGCAGTTCACCTACTTGGGTCGCACCATCTCATCCGACGCCAAGATCGACAAGGAAATAGACAAAAGACCGGCAAAGGCCAATAGCTCCTTCGGCAGACTATACAAACGAGTGTGGAACAACAAGAACCTGAAAAGCAAAACAAAGATTCGCATCTACAAGGCTGTTGTTCTCATCACCCTTCTTTACAGCTCTGAGACCTGGCTCACCTACCGCAGCCACATCCGCCTCGTCGAGCGCTTCCACTAGCGCTGCCTGCGCACCATCCACAACATCCACTGGAGCGACTTCATCACCAATGGTGAAGTCCTGGAGCAGGCCAAGATTCCTAGCATTGAAGCCACAATCCTGAAGCACCAGTTCCGATGGGCTGGTCATGTTTTCCGAATGGAAAGACTACCGCCTACCTAAGATTGTCATGTATGGTGAACTCTCCACCGGACATCGTGAGAGAGGGGCTCCAAAGAAGAGGTTCAAAGACAGCCTAAAGAAGTCACTCAGCACCTGCAACATCGAACACAAACAGTGGTCTGAATTTGCTGCCGACCGTGGTTCCTGGCGCCCCACAATCTACCAAGCCACTGCCCAATTTGAGGAGGATAGACGGGAGGCACTCAAAGACAAGCGACAGAGGAGAAAGGCCTGCGCCGCCTCCACCATCACTCCGGACATCACCTCTTCCTGCAGACACTGTGTCTGCAGTCGACGACAAGGTGGACAACCTTCCTAATCTTCGTTCGTAAAGCCAAGCCATGAAGTAAGTAAGTAATAAGTAAATAGGTAAGGAAGTAAGTAGGTAAGTAAGTAAGTAAGTAAATAAGTAAGTAAGTAGGTAAGTAAGTAAGTAAGTAAGTAAGTAAGTAAGTAAGTAAATAAATAAATAAGTAAGTAAGTAAGTAAGTTAGTAAGTAGGTAAGTAAGTAAGTAAGTAAATAAATAAATAAGTAAGTAAGTAAGTAAGTTAGTAAGTAGGTAAGTAAATAAGTAAGTAAATAAGCAAGTAAGTAAGTAAGTAAGTAAGTTAGTAAGCAAGTAAACAAGTGAGTAAGTAAGCAAGTAAGTAAGTAAATATTCGAACCTATAGTAAGTAAGTAAACATAGGCATTGATGCTGATTTTGTTGATATTCATAAAAACCACAACTACTCAAACTAGCTGCTTATAGCAACTAAAAACTTCATTTGACGCTAACCTGGAATTCGACAAGTATAGATTTCCACAAAAGCAGGTGTCGCTTTTCTCTTTGTGTTCTGTGACAGTTTTGTGTCCTTCGAAGTGAAGAAGTGCAAAAAGGTGTTACTTTTTCTATTCAAATATTGATAAATTTGTAATTATCTTTTATTGTTTTAGATTCCCTCGATAGTTAAGCTCAGTTATACGAGGTTTAACTGATGAGCTTCAAGAAACTTCTTAAAACTCGCAGTTCAAATTTGGCAATTTTTCTGGCGCGCCAGAACGAAACAACAGCACCTTTTTGACTTTGAACTGACCCATTATAGTTTTAAAAAAACACAACGCATTTGAGGTTTAAACCAGACATCCTTGTTTTAAGTGTTAGACACTGCCAATACTTCTATCCAACTAAAAGCAAGAGAATCCTTGCATATTTACTACAAAATACCCTCTCAATAAACAACTGTGCCATGTCAATTTACAGCTTCTTAGTGTTAAAGATTTACTTCATTTTTCCGTGTTTGCATTTCTCTCCTTGCCTTATGAAAACCTGTTTAAAATTCCTTTACACAATATTTTGACATGTATTCAGTGCCTATATGATATAGAACAACAATGTAACTCTATACTGGCAAACCGAAACATGTTCGGTTTAAATCTCAAATGCATCGTTTTGTCTAAAATTGCTTTCATCCATACTTTTACTAAGACCAATGACACTCGCAGTGTGTGAAATTACCCAGCCAAATGATATAACAAAATATAAAGTGTCTACATGGCCAACAGCGTTTTTAAATGTTTTGGTAACTTTAGAAGGCGTAGAAAAACATTTTAAAAGAACTTTTCGATTCTATCACACTTTTACTATAAAAATCAATCAGCTTTGAAGTTCCCACTTTGACCACGCCCATTGTTGCTGACCGAGTAAAGAAAGATTGGCGACGAGTGACGTCACTTCTGGAACGTCTCGAAGCTTTTGTTTTATCGTCCATTCGCTTGACGAGCAGAGAAGAAGACGGTTTCATTTTATTTAACCCAAAAGAAGTCCGTTCCAGCGATTACTGAAGAAACTTATTATTATTGTAACATGAACTGGCAGAATAGTCGACGCTTGCTGACATGACGTCACAAGCCGTTCTGAACCCAGACTCTTTCTTGTAGCAACTCACGGTCATCTTTGTTGGGCGTGGCCAGCGCGGCAACTTTAAAGCTTGATTTTGATGGAAAGAGGTTGCTAAACCGAAAAATGTTTTTGGGACTACTTGTACATCAAACGTTTTACCAGTTGTTTTCATTAAACTTTTCACCATGTTTTCACCATGTAATAAATCTTTCTACCACCTACTACCATTAGACTGCTTCCTTTATTAGGATTTCACCAGGGAGGTTTGAATTTTGACCAGGAACAATAAAATCTAGCTATATACATACGTTAATCTACGACCTAGAGAAACATAACGGAGAACAACTGCTAAAGAAAGAGAGAAGATGGGTTGGGGATCCAGGTAACTGAAAGGGCGCAGAGCCAAAAAAAGAGCGGCTTGGAGAGCAGATGTTGCGGCCCTATGTGCTCCACGGCACCGCTCCACGGCACCAACAGGATAAATAATAAACGATGACGTAATCTGCAGAGTTGTTCGGGACTCAGGTTGGTGAAACCTCGCCAATTTAGGGAAATCCCCACCAGGTCGGTTTTTACTAGAGGTGACTGTATATGGAGTCTTACTACCTGTGAACTATTTGAGCGTTTGCTGTTAATCCCGACGTCACCGGGTTCTGCATCTTCCTCTGTCTCTTCTTCGATACTATCAGCTTGGAAATAACGAAGCTGCCCTGAAACAGTAATAAAACCAGTCTTGTAAATGTTTCTTTAGTATGACTTTCTGACGCAAAGTTGAATCCATCGAGCCAATTTACATCGTGTTTACATGTTGCGAAATAAACTCGCGTTCTCACTTGTTAGGGAGTTTAAGCGACATTGACGACGACTGCTTATATAATGAAAACCACGTTTTAGTTGGCCCTTTTCGATCATGTTTGGCTCGTTTGCCTTCGTTTTTGTCCTAGTGACGCTTTGTGAACAGAAAAAAGTAAAATTACCTTCATAGAGGTTAGCCCAGTTGGTAAGCAACCAGTCTTTCGTGCGGTAGGCCTGGGTTCGATTCCCGGTGCCGGACCTTCACTCAGGGTCTTAAAATAATTGAGGAGAATGTGCTGCCTTTGCCCTAACATCTGCAAATGGTTAGACTTTCGCGTCTTCTCGGATAAGGACGTTAAACTGTAGGCCCAGTCTCTCGATCTCCTATCGGGGAACTTAAAAGAACCCACAGCACTTGTCGACAAAGATTAGGGTGATCCCGATGTCGTGGTCTGTCTCTTCTACTGAGGGCAACTCTTATGAATATAGTTGTGAGTATAGCGGACTATCTAAGACCTTCGATACCACAGCCAACTGTAAATCATTGTAAAGCGCCTTTGATCATATACATATGGAAAGGGCGCTATATAAATGCTAAACATTATCATTTTTATTATTATTATTATTATTATTGAGAAATTTTCTGTTTATCGTTCCTGTAGTCGTAATTATTCCAAAATTAAACTTTTCAAGTTGTGTTCCTGAAGACAAGGTCGTGCAGGTACCCAGCACGGTGCATTCCATCATGCAGCTGTTGTATTTACTATTGTTCTCTAACGTCGGCGTTGCCGTCCTCGTTTCTCAAAGCTGCCGCACATTAGACGATTTTTCGTCTGAAGGGGCCCGCTTTGTCTGCGACGAAAAATCGGATATACGTACGGGCACGACTTTTTGTCGTGCTGGAAGATCTGACAAGCTAGATCCAAAAAACGTCTGATCATACACTATCGGCTAGTGTGTGGCAGTATCCGTTATTTTGTCTGAACTACTTTGCACATCAGCCAATGGGAAGCAAAATCAGAAGCGTGTGACAAGTGGAAAATCGTTCGTGCGACGTGACTTGGACACTGGACCAGTGAACCTCGTGATACAAAATTTGTTTGTGTGTGGTGAGCTACAATCAGATCAGATTTATACCAGACAAAAAGTGAGGCCCTTCAGACAAAAATTTTTCTAGTGTATGGCGGCCTTAAAGCTCCCTAACGAATTGCACAGTGAGAGAGTAGTATGGAGTTAGAGGACCACACATTTCATGCTGAAAGAGGCTACGATCGGCTGAAATAAAATGTCCTAGAAACTTCAGACTTTCTACGGCCTTAAAAGCATTTTATCCAGAGTGGCTTTATATTTTCAATTTCATGAATATAAGAACATTTCGGACAACTTTTTTCAAATGGATTCTGTGCTTATCTCATTTGGAACGGCGTTTGTTTTGCACTGGGTAGCGTTATCTAGAATATACTATTTGATTGGATAGTAGGATATATATGAGAAATAAATACACACAGTGTAATTTTACCTTCCACACACTCATCTAATCACTCATTGGATAGTAGAGTTAATAAAAACCTCGTAGATAAAAGTGGAATAAAGGGAAATGAGAATATTCAATCTAACATGCAAATTGGCAAAGGAATGCGGCATGTAAGGTTGAATATTTCCATTTCCCTTCCCTATCGATACTCCCTTAAATCCTTTTCCAAAAAAGATATACCCTATTCCTTATACTTTTAAAACAAACAACTTGAATTTTTTTAGCTTTTATCCTCACGGTTTTACGCAGAATCGAACATGGTTTTGGTAGTCGAAAACAAACTGCCTACTCCTCCCCAGAGCCCCTAACAACTTTGAACGCGGGCTAAAGAGACTAGGTCCTTAAATTAAGAGTAAGAGCCTGGGTATGAGATTGAGCCCTTAATTAAATTGAGAGCAAGAGCTTGGGTACGAGGTTGAGCCCATGCGTTTGTAATCAGATGTTTTACCTTGTCGTCCAAAAGTGTAGCTGGGAACAAATGCAGGAGTTGCTTTTCTGCCTTTTCCTCGAGTTTGACTTGTTTCCTGCAAAATATTTAGGCCGTGCAGGAGTCAATACTGCAATAACTACTAATAAATGGGCTAAGTACAACATGCTTTTACTGAGCCGTCAATTCAGGAATAACAAAGCTGAAAGGACTGAATACTGAAGCGTATCGGGTTAATTTATTTGCTGGGGGGAGGGGAGCAGAGAGGACGGAAACCCAGAACAAAAGGGTAAGGGGATATTCAGCAACATCGGGATACAGAATAACGTCAGAAAGCAGGCGGGAGGCAGGAAATACAGGGCAATGTACGGTAGGAGGAGGTTTTGCCCCCCTGTCCCTCCCGTTAATTGAGACGAACTTCTGAATGAAATACTTCACACTGAGGTCATTTTTTATTTACAAGGAATTCAATGACAGCCACTGTCTAAAGACACAGTTAGACACAGTCGTTATTATGCTAGTACATAGTCATACTAACAAACACGTGCAACGTGCATGCAGTCGCGGTTACGTTACAGTCACAGTTAGAGTTGATGCCTAAATATGGTCAAAGTCATGGTCGCGATCGTGGTCACTCTGAATCGTACTCTGATCTCGGTCACAATCATAATCACAGTCACGGTGAGCACTATGGCTAGAGGCTAGAGCACCATATGGAGGTGCCGTGGCTTAGTGGTTTATTAGGGTGCCGGATTTGCATACGGGTGTCCTGGGTTTAAAGTCCCTATCAAGATTATTTTTTTAAGACGGAAAGTTAAATCCTTTAATGATAGTATTTTTCGAAAACAAAATCTTTTCCCGCCGTTCCTGTTACATTTTTTAGACTTGAAGCGTGCAATGATGACGTAGCAGGAGGCATATGACGTAGC